>CAJHUC010001960.1:0-28173 GCA_905146915.1 Ostreobium quekettii
TCATAGTTTTTAGATTTCCCACGTCCTCTTTCTGGGAGGCTTCCATGGGATGGGCTTTGGCTTGCCTCGGATCTCCTGGAAAGTTGCCGGTGGGGTCAGGAGGTTGCCTCTCTTGGAATTCTCACACTAAAAGGGGCCCACTAAGATAGACAATGGTCGCCAGGAGCTGGCTCTGAAGAGATGAGTCAGTGCTAAAAATGTAACCGGGAAAACTGACAACGCCATGGAGGGGTGGCTGAGCGAATGGTGGTGGTGCCCACAGTGGAGCTCAGCAGTAGGCGCCCGAGTCTGGCGCCAGTGGCCTGAGTTGGGCTCCTTAACTGGGCGCTCCCACCCCCGGGCGCTACCAATCGACCTAGCCCAGGGCCTCTTCCACTCTACCTAAGTCATACAATGGTGGTGTGTGGAGCTAGATGAATGGATGTTGGGCCCAATGTGGACGGTGGCCTGCCCCAAGGTCGGCAGTCTCACTGACCGAAGTAGGAGGTAAAAGCCGGGATGTCGAGGGCGGCTAGTAAGTCCCCACTACTATTAGTAAGGCTTTTCAGCCCACAGCAAGACACTCCCAAAGGACGCAAGCCTGGAGGCCCCTTCATGGCATAGGAAACATTGCGATAAGGGGGGGAACGCCGTCCGAGTGGCTAACTAGACCCGATTGGGTGGTACAGTGACCGGATCGAAAAGACAGTGAATAGGGATAGTAGGGGGTAGCGGTCTGTCAAAGGATAGTGCCAAGCGGTGCGGGTCTGGTGCAACATCGCCAGCGATGATGGACACGCGCTCCCCATGAGAGGGACAATTAAGGAAGATAGAATTAATGAAAGGGACGCACCGACACAGGTGTTTCCAAATGGAGACACGCTATTGAAACGACAGGGTCCGAGCTGCATTAAATCTATTGCACTAAAATTAACGAAGTGGATTGAAGAAGTGATTAATGGGAGGAAGGTTCTGAAATGGTGAGTAGCTCAGTTAGGCAGGTGTAAGTGCGGTTAACTCGCCATTTTATAGACAACCCTAAACTATGTTCTTAAATTCGCCATCAGTCATTATGCCATGTCACCCAATGACTGGCTTACGACTTGCATATGGCGACTGATTGGGTGCCACAACACCATAGACCAGTTGGGGTTGACATGGACAACTGCGCAGAGTTTTGCTAGAAAAGCGACAAAAGCACGCTGATACGCCTGCGTCGATCTAAGGTAATGGTAAGGCATATGGAAGACGTCATGATAAAAACAGAATGAAGGACATATTTCTAAAGGTAAGTAGTGGGCAGTTGCAGCTCTACAGCACTGGCCGAATCAATTGACAAATAGGATGTGGAGGCAAAAATATGATTTGTATCACTCACCCTATGAAATTGGGCACTTATAATACCGTCAGAATTGTGAAAAACCGAAAATTGGAGGAAACGTTCCCAATATATGGCGGATATACAGCATGTTTTGCTGCAGAAAAAGCGGACAGTCACGCCATAGCTTAGGGCAAAACCTGGCCGGCAATACGCTCGCCACGCTGCCAAATTCTGTCTGGATATGCAGATAATTGATAGGAGATTAATGGGAAAAACGGGGATCAGCAAATATGATACGAAGTTCAGCTTGCCTCCAAACAAAGCAATTCTACAGATGCAGCTCACACCCACCTTATTGCAAAGATCAGCCTCGTTGAGTGGCACCTGAAAGCCACGTTAGATATACTTGCGACACCAAGCAACATAGGCCTGTCAATAACGATTGGAGCGGATGGATATATTCTGGACGCCACGAAGAGTATTTTTTCATTGTTTCCCCCGCAGTCCTCAAAACATTCAACGCTCCCATTGGCGGCATTCAGCAGATCTTCAGCCAGGACGATGGGGCCGTTTTACTTTAGTGCCAAGCAGCTGGGAAGGGGTGGTTGACTTGTCAGAACACGAGCAGTTGGTTTGACTGTTTGAAGGGTTCAGTGAGGAGAGCGGGATGGGGCATTGACGCCGCATGATGCGGAGTCCTTGGCTGTTTTTACCAATCTTTTGCGCATACGAATGTCTTGAAAGGATCATAGAGGACATTGAAGCAAGAGAGCTCTCAAACCTGCTTCCGTTGTCCCACATCGACAGTCCACTGTGAAGATGGCGCCTTACTTCTCCATAATAAGTTTTTCTAACAAAAAAATTCCAAAGGATTGCCCATCAATTTTGAGAATAAATCAAAAACCTAGAATATGAACTCCATGCAAAAAGTAATGCGGATGTTGCAGCACCTTTTAACAAGGGCTCCCTTGACGAGAGCCTCGAATTTTTGACTCGCTGCAGAAATGGTCGTTTTCGCGGTTTTGAGGCAACCACCTCAGGGGCAGCGAACATAACAGCCCTGAAATTATATCCACGACTTTCATAACGAACGTGGGCGCAGGACGTAAGAAGAAATTCGGCGACCAAAAGAGCGTTCCTTGTGTCCTTGCCGTGGACCTCGCCATGGCTTGAGGCAATCCAAGGTCAATCCAATGGATCAGAACCATCTTCCCGTTTGAAACTTCTGGGCCAGGGCATTTCGACTTCCACCGTTCCCCCCAAAGTAAGCTGGGAGAGGCCTCCCAAGCCTTTGGCGAGGTGGAAGATATGGCGACAGCCATAATCTCGGTCAAGCGGCAACAAATTAGCGATGTGACCGCTGCAATTGAAATGACTAAATCGACCATCCCTTGGCACCTGATTGTTCTGGGCACACGAATAGCTAGATGTAAAGGGCCACTTCTTTCAAAGGAACACAGACAACCAGCTATGTTTAGCACCAAATGCATACAAGGATTGGACTTTACTGACCACATGTGGACTGTTGGAGCAGCTGCGCAAGGGAGGTCTCCATTCAAGCACCAACCACGGCAAAATGTCCATGCAACTTTATAACACAGCCCTTGAGCGCCAGCCCGCACATGTATAGACTTCAACAGCTCGAAGCTTGGCTTTCGAGAGCCATTCGAGCGAATTCGCTCTCGTAGCGTGTCTGCACATTAGATGTCGAGGACAGCGAACACCTCCAACATCGTCGGCGTTGCAACGGCGGCCCTCTGCAAGGAAGATTCGAACATGTTGAAGCGTGCCTGGCAAGTGTTATGCCACGTGATGGACGGTTCCCTGTGTTGCGTCAGTAGTAGCGATGTTATGACCACCAGCAATCATGCGAGTGGCTGACAACTGTGGGGTTATGCAGGGCTACGGACTCTACGACCATTATTCAGATTCCGCAAGGGCAATTTCGATGCTCGTTACAATGGCCAGGGCTGAATATTTTATCTTGAAAATAGAGGTATAGACTGCTGGAATCCGAACTTTCGTTTTCTGGCATCCTGTTTGATTGAAAAGCCGGATTTTCAACAAAATTTATCTTCCAAACAGAGAAAATATTAAAGACAGAAGAAGTAAAAGCTGAAAACCTAAATAAATAAGAAAGCTGCCTTCATAGCCTTGATGACCGCCATGTCCGGAAATGAAGGATATCCAACAATTGTCAATCTGCTGGGCACCCCATGCTCCAACCTGTGAGATTGGATGGCTGAGAAAACGCAATCCAATGAACAACGTTTTGAGCTCTGGATTTGGGCTTTCCTTGACATATGCTGCATGGCCGATCGTGGCTTCTAGCACTACAGCATAATTCAATATGGACACTACTTGTGTAAAGTGTGCATTCCTCCAGTCACAGCAGAGTTCAACATACATAGCAAAAATAGGAACAAATAACACCTTTCTGAAAACACATAAAACACATTTCATCAAAGTTACCCACACTAAGAACAAAAGAAAAGCACAAACCCGTAAACTTTGTACATGTTTGAACACGCGTTATTTGGCCCTTTTTTTCCTAGTGATACTACTTCTCTTGCAGGTGTTGTAGCCGAACTTTAGTTCATGCGAGAGGAGGCCAAATGTTCTTTCCATGAAATTTGACTGAATAACTTAATTCACTGTATGAAGAGATATTCGTAGACTGGTCAAATGCAGCCAAGGCCGCCGCCGTTCTCTCGATATGCCAGGTGAATTTTCAACATAGCGTCGCCATTTGCCGGCGATTTAAGTAGGAAGCGGTGCATCTGCGTTGCCTTATGATGTAGATGGATCGAACTGAGCTGCAGCTGGGAATGGGCATGATTTGTTGGCTTGGTATGCTTTTGAGATGAGTACACAGTAGTACACAGTTGCATTTTGAGCAGACCATGTCAGGACTGTGTCATCTAACCTGTTTTCTACTAGTGACAGCTTCTGGACTCCAAAGCCGAACAGAGATTTCAGATACCATTCGAAGTCAGCTTGTGGTAAACAATGGCACCCCGTTTTAGGAGCTGCTGATTTTAGTCACAAAACGTTGTGTGCCCACTGGCAAGGTGTTTTTGCACTTGTGCATTCCTTTCTCTGTACCTGACTAACTTTTCCGTATGCAAAAGAAAGTCTTCATTGCAAAAAACAGCTTCTGCTATACACAATCCAAGGTGACAGAAATTTGGCAGATGTCATCTCGAAGTTCCCAAGCACCAGTTTGAAAGGTCTAAGCGTCTGACAGCAACAAAGCAACATTGATGAGGATGAATACGTCTCAAGGGTCCCAACTACTACCAACGCCAGAGATTTCCGCGTTGGAGGCTGCAACATCAGAGCCGGGGGCCCCTAGCGTCGACTGAGGAATGGTGGGCTCTGAAACTGCCGCCGATGGTGCCAACGACACACACCCTACCCCCTTCGCCCACCCTGCGGCGATTTTCGCTGATGCTGCCGACGCCCCTCACCCCATTTTCCCACCTCCACCATGCCCCTCTCCGCTAAGTCGTGGGGGAGATGGGGTGGGTGCCAACCCCCCTCCGTTATGTTTGCAGGGCCTGGCCATCACGTTTCGTCTGTCCATGAGACATCCCTAACGATCCGCCAGCATTATTTCCGCAAATGCAAAACAAAAAGCCTTGCCATTTACTGCGTGAACACCGCGTGTATTTGCGTTTCTCATGCAAAAGTAGAATTTGCAATTTTTGGCATAAAATGGATAAAAATATGTAAGCACAGCCCTCGTGTGCATGAAGACAGTACATAGACACACTCAAGGAGTCCGGGGGGCAATCAGATGCATTGAAATGGACAGTAAACGACCTTTTCTACCAACGTCATTGCCCTTGGTGAGGGTGGGGTGGACGCTGTGCTATGGGTGCTCGAGGGGATGAAGGACTGATCACTGTCTGCACCTTCACCACGTAACATGGCTGTCTGAACGTGCTGTAAAATTACGAAAACATAGCCATAAAATAGCCATTTCTGTGGATTATGCTTTTACACATTAAACTGTGAATGTAAAATTGTTGTGGCGAATTGAGCGAGAAAGCAGGGCTGGATGCTTGAGAGAAGCTCTTGGGCGTCCTGTTGGTGGTCCTCAGAGGCAAGAAGAGGTTGTTGGTTTTGTGCTTCAATTGTGGGTGATTTCATGGCCGGATTGAGGACCAGCTGCAGTCTTGTCGGTGGAGCCTTGTGCATTGGGCTTTGGATTGGTCACCTGTTGTAAGACAGGTTGGGGCAGTGGCCCACCAATTGCTTAGTCAGTGGTCACACATGGAGACCCATCAACATATAGTTTGCACAGTATATTTTTATAAGTAAATCTCAGCGTATGCATTACAATACGAATCTAACATCTACCTATAGATTTCCCAATCCTAGAGTTTCGTTACCGGCTGGCTAAAAACGATATTTTGTGGCACAAAGTATGAACAAATTACGCCCTCAGCGGCAATTACATGAAACAGATTCCAAAGGTAAAGCACAAAGTGCCGGTCGTTCCGTAAACAAAGCACAGACACATGCCAGGCTCGAGTCGACACCTCTATGTGTAACATGTACTGCCATTCCAAACCAGGAACTTTCTGCCCGCCACTTTCCCTTCAGCCGCTCAGCTAAGTCCCAGCCACCCCAAGCTTCCTTATCCCCCGTTCCTACACCTGAGGTCTCCAGCTGCCAGCGGTCAACCCATTGCCAGGTGTTTGCTTTCTTTTCCTTGCTTGTCGGACACGGCCGCTTACTACAGCCATCCCATGTGCGGTGCGCGCACAGCACCTTCGGTAGATGCCGATTGATAGTCGCGGACGCGAAGGGTCCACTCATTGACAAGGTGGTCAACTTGCTACACGAGGCGCATGTGGCTGTCCTGCGCGCACGTCATCGTGAAAAATGCCTGGGCCCCTTGGGAAGGAGAGACCGGCACAAAGGGCGCGAGAAGAAGGGCGAACCGCCTTCCCCCTTCCAGTGTTTTCCGAGCGTGCCAACCGAAGCGCCCGCAGGAGCATTGCTCGCTGAGCCGTGCCGGCGAGGTGCGAAGGCGTCTCGCGCCATCCGCTGGACGTCACCCCTCGCCGGGCATTGGGGATCTTGTGTCGGACTTTGCTGGTTGCGGTGATGTGCACCGCTGCCCCTTGCGTTGCCTCTTGCCGCGTTTCACCCTCTCAGTCTTGCGAAAGACCCAAGCGGATACGATAACGAAAAGCGAGTCTTCGATGGTTGTTGATTGGTACCCGACGCGCCCAGTGGTTTTGCAACCGCCCGCGCTTGCTGGGTCGGCTGCGCACCGACTGAGGGCCCACCAGCTTCCCGGTAGTGCTCGAGGTGGCGAGGCGCGGCGAGCCTCCAGTGGAGAGCCGGCGTGCGCTGTGCTGGTCGCGAAAAAGAAGGATCCATAGAGCTACGGCAGGGTGTACCCCTGCATTGTTGGATTGCGTGTTGCTTGACTTGCCAGCTTCGTTGTCGTTTGCAGTACAGAATATTGACTTTCGGCGACTCGGCCGATCATGCCACGGCTCTTAACGCGACAGGGTGCGACATATGTCGGCGGAAGAGGCTGTTCCTCTGTTGATCTTGGGAATGTGGTTTGAAATTCCGGGGTGCACGAGAACTGCGTGCGGTGGGTCCTTCGCCAAGAACGCATGAGACGGGTGCTTGTAGCGCACGCGAATCATGGATGCCTCTCCCTCAAATGCTGGGTGGTGACCGCAGAACAGATTGGGACCATCTCGGACTTTTGAATGGGCGTGCTTGTTGCGCACAGTGCCGTAGTTTCGCCACAACTGCAGATGAGCCTTCCATTCGATTTTGGACCGAATTTGTTGGACAAGAAAAACCTTCGAGGGTACAGCTCATGGTTGGTACTGAATATTGCACTACTGGTCCCAGAAGGCGCTCTCCCTGTTGCAATAGATGGCGCAGGAATTCGGTGATCGTCTGGATCACCAACATTCCACCACAAGGTGCATGGGCTCTGTTTGGCATGGCTATTCTCGGAGTTCCATCACACAGATTTTGGCAAGGGATGCACTGCTATTCTGGTCTTTTACTTTCGCTCTGTGTCACTCTAAACACTGCAGGCTTGGAATCAATGTTTCCCCATCTCAGCACTTGTGGCAACGGATCTGTGCTTGCAGGAACTCTGCCCATCCTCCGTGGTCTACCAGGAGACCGTTTCGGGGCACCTTGGATTCACGCTCTGCAGGTGAATGAAGAAATTTCTGGCGGCCAATACTCGATCTACGAAGGAGCAGGAGTGTTCCGAAACGCAAGGTAAGGATTTTGCACGATAGTGATTGCCTGCAGCACAGAAGGAGAACTGGCGCAAGCATAAGCATGCATCCTTTCCACAGATTCTAACAGAGCCTTTGAAAGGAGGTTTGGAGTAGGTTCTGCAGCACCAGTTGTGGTGTGTCAACCTTGCTAGTAACATTTGAGCAGCCACTGGTGTGAACTTACTGCTGTTAATGAGGCTTTGGCACACCCAGCAAGGAACTGGACTGAGACAGAGTGCCTTCATGCGCATGTGCATGGGCGTGCTTGAGTGAGAAGTCACTGAACAGTGATGTCAATTGGAAGGCCATTAGAATGCCTGACACCTGCCATGCAGCAATAATGTGGTCACTTGTTCAGATCTGACAAACACTGATGGCAACTCCATTCTATGACAGCTTTGGCAAAGGCAAAAATTACGTAATCCTTAAGGAGTTCCTGCAGCAAACACTTGGCTTCCAAACAACATCTTGTCTTTATGGACATGAAAATACCTGTCTAGCACTCTGATTCGTCTGTTCGGTTTCATGTGCTGAATGTCAATGCGACTTGCTTTCCTACAAGCCAGGGACTGTTTATGCTGCAAGCTGTGCAGTATGCACCCCTTCCAGGGTTTTCACCGTTCTACGAACTTTCAGGTTTGGGCATCATCTTGCACTGACACCCTGGAAGGCTTGCAGCAGTGCAGGAACTTCACCCCCGCCCAGCGATGGCCGCTGGGGCCAAGATAACCGCACGATACATACCTGAAGACCACAAGGAAGTGGCGGAGCTCTCCGATGCAGTCCTGGTGTTGAAGAACGAGCGCCTGCCAGTGAACAGCGGGATACTGTCCATGCAGTCCCGTGTGTTCTGCAGGCTGATTGTCGACACAAAAAACGACCGAAAGGCCCAGGCGGACGGAAAGCTCGCCATCTCTTTGGACGCATCTGTGACTTTGGAGGATGCGGTTCTGATGCTGTCGTTCGTGTATGGAAAGCGGACCGATATGAATACGGTGAGCGGACGTTTTCTGCAGGTTTCTCGCTAGGAAAAAAGGGGCCAAGTAACACGTGTTCAAACGTGTAAAAATTTTACGAGTTTGGTTTACAAGGCCGGATATCCCGCGCGCTGCGCAAGCGTGGTCCTCTGATTAACACAGCGGTGCGGCATTGAGCTATAGGGCAAGGTCACCCACATGTTCCTTGATGGTTGTGACGCAATATATACAGATGTGTACTGTGCTAAGGCCAAATGAAAATAAGCCTTGGCAGCCAGTTGAATGCAAGCGAGTTTCAACATGCATGGAACATGTTTAATCGCAGTGACCTTCAGTCACCTGGACATTATCTTTCAAGATCAAGTTAAGCGCATAAATTAATGCGTGAATGGTGCACCTATCTGCCCATCAATAGATGTGCCAATAGGTGCACTGATGGCAACGTGAAAACCAAGGCAGGTTTTGATGGATGGAACAGAATCGCCTGGATTCATTTTTAAGGATCCAAATTATGCATACTCAGGGAATGTCATGCAGCAAATCGATGTGGTTAGTGCGCGTATGTTTACAGCAATCGGTGCACTGATTGCAATTTTATTCAGCATGAAAGTAACTGCAGGTTTTGGGCCGTTGAGGAAGATAGTAAATGTAACAAAAGGCAAAATTAGGGGCATTGACAAGCATAAAAGTCAAAGGAGTGACTGCACTAATCTGCGCAACGATTGGGGCAGTAGTCGGTGCACTGACTGCTGCCAGTTGGCATGGAAGTGATGGCAGCTTTGGGGCACTGACCAACACACCAGTCGATGCAATGATTGCAGGACCTGTCGGTGAAGCATTCAATGCAACACTCAGTGTTCTATGAGGGCGGCAATGCGTGCACCAATCAGTCCACCAATCTGGACAAGCAGATTAATCCGGCATAATGTTATGCCAGGTCGGTCAACAGATTGGGGCACCAGTCAATGCAGCAATCGCAACAATTGGCATCAATTGGCACCAATTGTCGCCCATTGGCAGGAACACAATGTGGAAGGCATCAACCAAAACAAGATTGCGATGCCACCGCATGAACTTTGCTACCTTCAACTAGTATTTGATGTGTGCATTGTGCATTAAGTTTGCAACACAATGTGCACCAGCCTTGCTGGGTTGGGCAAGTGGCCCTGCCAGGCAGCTTGGCTGGTGAATGAGCGAAATGGCTTGGTGAATTGACAAGTTAATTAAATGCATAACTAAGAAGAGAATCAACAATCCATGCAACTTTCTGTCAATCTATCAGACAGTAAGCCGGCTAGCAGGTGTATGGTTGGTTGTGTATCCTAGCAGATGGCAGGGAGGTGGGTGGTAGGTGGCAGTGCAGGGGATGCAAGATTGTGAATTTTGAATTTGAAATCGCGCTAAGTGGAAGGAAGGGCGAAGTTATGGGGATCCGGGAAAGCCAAACAGCAAGGAAGCACCCTTTAGGGCACCCTCAGCATCTGGTTGCAGACGAACTCGTAAATTGAGCGCGCGGGAGGGCAGGCTGGATTGTGGTGATGAATTGAGCCAATTGTTGAATCGGAAATTGGGAGAAAAGATGGTGGAGACGATCGGCCGGCTCTTCACCTTGTAGATAGTGTGGCCGACCCTTGGGAGACCCACATGCCCCTTGGGAGGCGAGGATCACGTGGATCCACCCCGGAGGAGGGGCTGCTGCGTGTAGGTTGAAAACTTGCGATTTTGCAAATTCGAATTTTCAGGAAGATGGGTGGCGACAATCGAGGGGATCTCCACCTTGCCAAACGGCGTGGTGAACTCTCGAAGGCCCTGCACGCCGTCTTTAAGGTAAGGATCGGTTCGATCGACCCGGGGCCCGGAGGGCATGGCTGGGTGGGTTGGGCGGGTGAAGTTTGTCGATTTGCAAAATTTGAATTTGGCTGCTCCGGCCACGGGGCCGATCAACGCGATCTTTAAGAGGCAAAGGGTGGGGAAGACCCCAGAGGCGTTCCTATCCTGCCCCTCCCCATGCAGGGCGCCATGCCGCTCTTCAGCAACTGGGTTGTTCCTGCGGCCATCGCTTGCCCGTGGCCCTTTGGCCCATCCAAGGGCAGTTTATCATGGGGGGGCCAAGAACCTTGGAACTCGCCGCACTCGCGACCTCAGGTCGCTTGGCTCCTGTTTCAATGCGTGCTTTGCTGCGAGTGCCGGCAAACCTCGCTCGGTGCTCAGAGCGACAGATGCCAATCGCCACAACAAAAAGTTGGCTTTGCCTCCCATGTACACAACGCCGGTGTGGCGGGGCGCAGCGGGCCATGATGGCGAAGGACTTTGAAAAATCCGTGGCAGAGTGGTTGCTGACGTGCAAAAGGGTTGCGGCAGTGCTTTGGGGCAGTAGTGCATGTACGCATGTCCGACTTGCCTAGAGAAAATTTTAAATACTGCTGGGTTAATTTTTATATTCTTAGCGTGCAGAACACTGATGAAATGCATATATATATATGTATATATATATATATATATTGTTCGGGGTGCTAATTAATATAGAAAGATTACATTATAGATAAAGCCCCATTAGTGACACTCAGCTGGCACCCCGTGAGGCCCAGGATTAGTGGCAAGTAGCCCAGGCTCAGCCCAGGATGACTGAGGGCGTCAATGACACCACCTCCCCACCACCGGAATGGTGCCACAGGGACCCATCAGCATAGCCACCGTAGGCTTCAAACAGGCCAGAAGCATCATCCGCCACGCTGGGCAATATACAAAAACCCACGCAGGACCATGGAAACACCAGCAAGGTGCCGCTCGCTGCAATGTACTGGAGCTCCACCCGTTGCCTCCTCGCCGCCCGGAACGGCTCGGAAACCCATGCATGTGTGGCAAAATCAGGCCAGGTGGCTCAGAGGGATACGACAAGAAGCTCTACGTTAAGAAATCGGAGCAATGCCAAAAGATTGTGCTGCGCGATTGAGGCACAACCATGGGGCCGCGGGAGGCCCATCCCATCCATCCGGCCGGATTGCCGATCTCGGCACGGCGGACATAATGTAGCCGGGGGAAAATACGGACAGGGGATAGGCTTTGCAGCCTGTCTGGGTAGAATGTAAGCGAAAGGTGAAGGCAACAAATGCGCCACATTTTCATGAGGCCAGACGCGAGTGCCGCAAGCGGTCATGGCTCACGGGGCTGCAAGGCCGATCTTCACGCTCCGGAGAAAAAGTAACCCAGCAGGATTATGGAGGGGGAGGCTAGCTCCCAACCTGCATGGGGAGTTTGGTCGGGGGAGCTCGGGAGAGTGAACGCGTCGCTCCTGGAGACCGGGAGGGCACGGAGGCTGAGGGGAGCTGCAGGGGCTGCGTGGGGGGCCAAGCGGGTGTACTGCCGCCAGATGACTCAATCTGGCACCCGTGGGGGTGCGCAGGGGGCCAGGATTGGCCAGTATCGGGCAGTATCGGGCGTGTATCGGGCGCTATCAAGCGGAGTTGTAGTTCGCGGCCTCGGGCGGTCCACTGAAAGAGCCAAAGAGCTGGGACACTTGTTTGCAGCTCAATTATGAAACCATTATCACAATTTTTAATCAATAGATTTTCCTGAGATTTTCTGTGTACTCAGTGGACGATTTGCAATGCATGGGTACCAATTTCAAGTTATTCTGACCACTTCTGAATAAGTTAGAATTTTTATTCGGGCACCAAATTTGAGCCTCAGGGACCCAACGGTTGAGGAGATACATGAATTTTCATCTCAGGAATTGGAATTTGACCAGGGAGCTAAAGGAGGAAGAAGCCCAAAATTTGGGACATGTTATACGTTTTGTCTTCTACCCAACGAGCATAAGAACGTCTCATTTAGACAAATATTGGCGTAGTTATGGGTTTTTGTAGCCTGACAGGTCCTGGTTGATTACGATATTTATAGGGCATGTCAGTTGGACCCCAGTGATGCGCTGTGACCCCAAGATAGGCGAGTCTTCGCCCAGTGGGAGCGTGGACGACCGGGTGGAGAGAATTATGAACTGGAGAGAATTTTGCAGCCTCCCCCGCCTCAATGAAGTGAAGTGCTTTGTGGAGGAGCTTGAGGAAGCAATGCGAAGGAGGTTGGAAGAGCCTGGTGTGTCCGCTAGTGTCACCATGGGGGACGGGACGGTGCACTGGGACCCTCCGTAGAAACGTGCAAGGGACTTCAAGGAGCTAGTGCTGGAGGAATGGCATGCCGGTTTGGAGAGGGACAAGGATTTGTTTGAAGTGGTGAAGGGGCTGACAGAGGCTGTGAATGGGGCGTTGTCACTGTCATCATTCCCGGACCTGTTTTGTGAGACATTACAACTTGACTTAGAAACGATGGCACACCAAGGGATGGAGATGGCTTGGAGTGACGTTGTTGTCAAAGTCAAAAAGGCAAGGCTTCGTGCAGAGAAAAATGAACCTGTTCTGATGTGAGCATACGACTTGTTGCAGCTGGAGATTTTGAAGGAGGAACGAGACTTGCTGCATATTTCTACCTCAATAACAGGCCTGGAACATTGGCAGAATTGAAAGGAAAAAGCCCTACATTGTGGGCTCTGAACAATGAGAAACAAGCCCTGTCAGAGTTGCCCCCTAGCCTGCCTCCAAAGCTTGAGACTTTCCTGTCTCTGATGAAGGCAATGACATAGTTTTGAATGCGGGATCATGAGCTGATGCCTCTTAAGGCCATGGGAAAACTTTGTAGGGAGGTCAGAGCCTGGCTGGCCAGTGATCGGAGGCTGGCCATCATTGAAATCAACCCCAAAGCTTCTCATCATCCCTAATCAAGGCCAGGGAACTGATCGAACTATAGAACAGATATGTACCAAGTAGGATAGGGGGGCCCAACCGCTGCCCATGGGTCACCATCGGACTTTCAAATGACCAGCCATTCTGAAAATTTGATTGAGGGTCGAAAGGCCACGTGTGCGCACGTGGGCTAGGAGTGTGTTGACACACCCTGCGTGGTCAGACTTTGGAAAGGAAGCAGTACAAGCATATAGGGGCGTTCGTCATAGAGGTCATGGAAAGGGTCGTTGCTTTTCCTTGCACCAAAGCAGTGCAACAATGGCACCATCCCGCTTGTTCTTCTGGTGACAAACTAACGTCAAGATGCAACATCAAAAGGACATCCTTTTAGAAGAACAAGACAGGTCGAAGGTGCTCTGATTCCAACGCCGTTGTTGAGAACGAGGCTGGCCATCATCGACGAGTGCCTCCCATGGCTGAAGCATGCATTGCAATTTACACGAGTGCAGAGTTTGAAGCACATGCGGTAGTGTGGAATGCTCTCGAGGTCCTCCGGGAGATCTATGGCTTCCCCAGGGTGAAACCGGATGCCAATTTTGATTGGTTCTCGCTTGAGGAGAGGATCCACGATAGCGTCCTCGATGCAATCCTCTAGACAGCGATGAAAAAGGAGCAAAACGCACTCGAGGGGTTCCGCCCGAACGAGACGTGTCATGAGATGGTGTTAAGGAGGCGGAAGTGTAGGTTCTGGGGATGGGTTTGTGGAAGGGCTTGGAATGTGTGAGGAACCAAGCCAAAAGATAGATTAGCAATAGATGTTGTTAGACACAAGTGACTTAAAAAGTGTTGTTAGGTTGTTCTAGATGCTTTTATCCCCAAGTGAGGGATGATCAAATGCAGTTACTATATGGTCAAGTGTTTGACCTGTCTGACAGTACTTTACACTAGTACATGAGAAAACATGCAAACAAAACAAAAATTGGTTTTAGAAGGGATGCTGGTTATTCTGATAAAATTTTGCCAAATTCTGCTCTTTATAGGGAAATTATAGCCAATTCTGTGAAAAATTAAAGATGTGCATTTTGTTGGTCAAGTTGTTTGTTTGCATAGACCCATGTTTTTTTGCAAGCAGCCAACTTTTGAGGATGTGATGAGTTCTAACATCTAATTAGCTTCAAAACGAGCCATCGCACGTGAAAATTAGATGAAAATTGAGGAAGTTATAGCGAATTCAGAATGACACCTTATTTTGAAGAGGTTTGATGGGACGGCATAACGAGAGGCTGGACGTGGGGGGCGCTCAGCGTGGTCATGTGACCGGTGAGTGGCTGTGCGTGGCCCGAGAGCCACGCAGTGCGATGCATGAGCCCAGTAGGGCGATGTGGGATGTGAGATCGGGTCAAGGAGATTCTGATGGGAATATTCGGTAGAGGACTTTGAAATGTTGTGGCATTTGAAACTTGAATTCGTGGCTAAGTATGGGAGACCAGTCCAAACGGTTGGGGGACTATGTTGTTGTTGCAAGCTTTGGCAATTGTAAGGCCCGTTTCTCCAAGGCCGAGCAAGCCAAAAGGGGTACCCTTGGCAGCCAACCAGGGCCCCGTGTCCCCCAGGCGGTGCCTGCACTGCGTGCCACCGCCAGAGCGCTTTGGCGCTCGGGTTCTTGACCCGTCAAGACCCAGTTGGCGACCAAGACACCCATCTAACGGGATTGTCGTGCAAGCAAAGGGCACCCACAGTGTAGTGCTACCCCGTTTCGCTGCTGCACTACCCAGCGCAGGCTGGGCTACTCGTTTCAGTGGCCTCCAAGCGGTTTTGGAACCTTGGGGCTGCGTGGCTACTACGTTCAAGTGCTCCTTCTACGGTTCGGTGGACTGTGGGTCAGCTGGGGGGTGGAGGCGACAGCTTGGCGACCTTGGCGACCCAGTTTTCTGTGCATTTTGAAGTCGTTTTCAATAAGCTGGAAGTGTTCTGCTCGGTGGAGAGTCACTGAGAGTGCGGTGGTGTCACTGACCGCCATACAAACCGGCAAATTGTTTGTTGCTTGTCTACTCTATGGCGTACTTCGTCTGAGCCTGCTTGCTGGAGGAGTGAAGCTTGTCTGAGTCTACATTTCTGCCCTGACGTGGTTATGTCGGACGGGGTAACGTTGCAATATATATTTATATATTTATATGATGTAATACATACTAGGAAAAAAGGGCCAAATAACACGTGTTCAAACATGTACAAAGTTTACGGGTTTGTGTTATTTTTGTTTTCTTAGCATGCACAACTTTGATGAAATGTGTTTTATGTGTGTTCATAAAAAGTGCTATTTGGTCCTTTTTCTTCCTAGTGTCAACAGCCTCACTAAATGTAGTTGTGGCCTGTAAATGCGGAGTCCCGACAAATGGGGGAATCGCAAAAGAGTGCGCCGCTGCTGTCGTGTCCACCGATCTGTCACCGAATGGCACATTCTGAAGATTGTATTGAGCACGTGCCAATGATTTAAACAATTCTCACAGTCCAAATTTCAAAACAGATCTAAACAATCTAAATTAGGAGATGTTAAGTCTATGGAAGTTAAATTTGAACAATCCAAAATTTATACAGCCTGAACTCAAACATTTTAATTTGAATCTAAACAGTTGTGCAATTTGCATTTTGGCACGGCATGTGTAGGCTGAGGAGGCGTACCGGATGATTGTGCTGGCGGGCAAATATGACATTCCGAATCTGATGAGGATCTCCATAGCAAAAATAAGGGAACTTGCTCCTGGGCTGCATTTTGTCGCACCTGGGCATGGCGACAAGCACATGGAAGCTGTACGATGGTTGGCGGTTGCAGATCGGCTTGATGCCATGGACGACTTGCGGACGGAGTGCCTTTACAACATCCTGAGGGACTTGGTGCTTTCCTCTCGCCCTTCATCCAGTGAAGAGATACAGAGTGCTCTCAAGTCTCTGGACAGTCATGGCGTGACCGCAAGTGCCATCGGAGTGGTGACAGCTGCGCTTGCAGAGTGGGGCAGATATTTGTATGAGAGCAGCCGAAACAGGAGTGCCGATGATATGGCTGAGGTGCTAAGCACGTCAAAGAGCTACTTTTGTGGTCTATTGACAACAGCGAGAGCAGTGAGAAGCCCCCCACCCTCCCTTATTAAGAGCTCACTGCCAGTGAGCCTGGCGCTTTTTGCAGCCGCAACAGCAATTTAGTGACCCGTGGACGGTACCTGGACATTGCAAAAGCACAATTGTTGTACATGTACCCCTTTTGGCAAGAATCTAATTGTGACGATTCTGTACAACTGCTTATCTGCCTTTGAAGAATACGCAGGTATCCACGTCATGCCTATCCAGATTCGCCAAGCAGCTGTCGGCCACCATACCTGCAAATGGCAATTTGCAGCTAGTTCGAAATATTGTCGACGTGCCATCAATGACAATAATGCCATCACTAACTGCAGAGAACTCGATATGCATTGATTGATTTGTGGCTCGCGACGGCAGTGAAAGTCATGTGATTCCACATGTACAACCCGTGAAAGCAAGGCAGCTGGTTTGCAGGAAATCTTTGAAGCGATGAGGGGCCAAACACCAACACAGCTTTTGACTCTGAATTATGTGCGATCCTGTGCCGCAATCTGCCTAAAGCGAGTGAAGCAAGCTACGAGAGGGAAAAGCTAGTGCCCTAGTCAGAAAATTATGAGCGACCATCCAACAACATCAAACACAGAATGCATAAACAGGTCTGGAATTCGATCGTGACACTGTCGCAAATCGCTTGAAGCGATACCTCCTTCTAGCTAAAAACTGGCGTGGCCCTTCAGCGGAGCGGAAAGCAACTTCAAAGGCAGCAAATGGGGCTTCGTTCCAGTATTCGTAGAGAATTTAATACCGCCTTTCACCCTTTCTGTTCCTAGTGCCGCCTCTTGCATGAAAGAGCCTATAATAGGCAAGAGGTCTTTGCAAGGCGCTTCACCCAACCGGGGGGAACTATGTATTAATTTACCGTGGGAGTTTGGCATGCGTTTGTTCCATTCAGCGCCATATAGCTGCATGCACACCCTTAACCATTGACTTGATTCTAGGTCCTTCGGGGGCAAAGAATCACTGTGAGCGCCCAAAAGCCTGCATTGGGAGCTTGCTGGCGGGGAAAATCGCAAAGAACACAAGCCACTTGCAATAGAAAAGCTTCCTATCATTTTGGAATATGCTTTTGGTGCTCCACTGCCACATCAGTCCTCTCGTACTACGAAAGAGACTTGCAACATACGAGCTTTCGTTGCTCCGATGTTGCATGCTTGACAGAGGAAAGCGGCAATGGTAGCACAGGGGTATCGGGGGAATGCTCTCATTAGAGAGCCCTCATGCGAACAGAGCTTCGTTGTGCTCATGCAGCGATTGCTAGAAGTTGGGGGCTTGTCCAGACTGATGTTTCAATTGGTGGAGAGGTGGGGGTGGGGGTGGGGGGGCATATTTCTAACATTAATTACTAGACCGTATACAATGTAATCAATGACAATATGCATTTTTTTTGTAAATGCTTCATAGCGTTTTATGGCTACATGACCACAGACGCTCTTTATCTGGTCTTTCTCTTTAGGTTCACCAATAGATACTTTCCATGGTTCTGTTGATTAATTCTACACTGCAGTCATCAACATGGAATTGTCTATGCGAGGAGGAAATTTATGGCGGGAAAAAGGACAAAAGAGGTTCCTCACATACAAACGAAGTCCCTCAACGTCATTTCAAATAACAAAAGGGGTCTTCTAATGGCCCATCGTATATTAGCTGCACTAACCCTAAAGAAAAACACAACGCCCCAAAAGTACCCCCACTAGGCCTATCGCCTTCTGCCTAGCTGGATACGTGGGGGCCCCTGAAGGCGGCAAACAACAAGGGCGAAGGAGGCAGCCCTTCTAGCCGCGTGAAAGTGCGCATTCATCATGGTGGGCCCCTGCGTCTCAAGACAAGAACCGTGTGCCTCGTTGCGGTGCAATCGCATTCTGCCTCTGGAGTTGGGCACACGCGATCTGATGCGGTCGTCACGGCGAGAGATCGCCAGAGCCTGCAAGGGGGGTATTAAGGGACACATGCAAAGCATCTTCCAGTGGTTTTGGCTCTGATGCTTCCATCCGCATTTTGATTGGCGTTGCCGGGGTGGGGTGGGGGGGTAAGATGTAGCAGAGAGAAGTACAGGTCATACAACGGGCACTGCCTCTTAAGGGGTTGGTTGGTTGGGTAGGCAAGAACATCCTTTCAACAGAAAAAATATGTCGCATTTGCAATGTGCATGTGCACATATTGTGTATGCCCCGTGTGCAATATTGCACTAAACAAATGAAGCACAACACGCACGAAAGTGTTTCCTCCCTACCAGAATATTTGCAGTGCCCGCCTGGCAAGCAAGGCATGCGTTGCGAGAATGGCAGAGCGCCCAGTGGGCAGCCTGTGAATTTTTGGAGCGCGCTGTGGGGCGGCCAGGAAGTGCTGTGGATGGCGATGCGAATGAAATTGACTAGTGAGATGGCATTTCTGGCTGTGCCTATTGCTGGCACCGTTGAGCGAAGGTGATTGTCGCAGCTGGTGCCACGGGGGCTTAGGGGCGGGGATTAAAAGGTGCTGGAATGGTACAAGACCCAATGTATAGCATGGGTTGTGTTGGGGTCAAGATGTAATAAAATCTCCGAAACACAGTTCCAGTGTTCCTGCTCAGTGTTTGCACATGCGATGCATGCAAACCATCTAGGGGCATTGTGTTCTCGCCCCCTTTCTTTTCGCCTCATCAAGACCAGATCCACCGATGAAACTATACGATTGGACTTTCACTCCTTTATTCCCATTGCCCAGGGGCTGTGTGCTTCCCGCCTGCCTTGCAACCAGAGCCCTCCGCTACCAGTCCCCGACTGGGCAGGCCCCCTCATGCTCCCAGTGCGTGATCGGGACGACTTCTCCATTTCACGATTCCTTGTGAACTTCGCTGGTTCAATTGGTGCTAGTGTGCTCATTTGTCACAGTGTGGATCTGCGTGCTGAATGGAGTTGACGACATCGTCCATTTCAAGCTGTGCCACGCCACAAAGTGGCAGCCATTCCGCTTCTCACAAGATTCCGACTTCCTACCTCTTGCACCTTGCCATGCCAGCTTTTGGCACCTCGTACAGCTGCATACAGGAGGAGACCGTCGAGTTCATGCATGACTGCTTTGGCACAATAAATTCTCCAAGGAAGCAAAGGTCGACTTGCTCGGATGGCCAAGGGGGCAGGCATGACCTTGCTGAGGATTTGCCCCAAGCTGGCAAAAAGAAGAAAGCTCGAGAAAGTGGAGAGGGCTGTCACTGACACCATGGCCGTGGGGGTCCCCACATAGTGTTGCCCTTGCCAGCATCACCACCTCTTCTCGCCCGAGGAGCTGGTGGCCAGGAAGGTCGTCCTAGCGATTTGCCAGTTTGACGAGGAGGACGCCAACCTTTGGGCGGACATCTTGCGCTGCCGGGTGGGAAGGGATCCTTTGCTGAACCCGAAGGAAGCGGGGGCCTTGCCGATCCCCGTTGGTAGTGCTACGAGTGGAGGGTGGAGGGTAGGGTGGTGTGCATCAAGGCGTTCGCCAAGTGGCATAGCGTCTGTCCTGACACCGTGTACCGGAAGAGCACGCAGGGGCGGGACAAGAGCGGGGTTGTGCCGGAGCTGCGCCACCACGGAAACTGGAGGACTCACCGCCATGGGAAGAGGAGGCACGACTGCACCGACTGGCTGGGGGACCTCGTTGGCCGCCTTGCCCAACCCTTCCCCAACCACACAGTGAGGGACCGGCGCACCGGGGAGGTCAAGGCCAAGGAGCTCCTACCCGCAGGGCTGTTCTCCACCCTGCAATCCATGTACGAGTACTATTGCCGAGCCACCGCCGCCCGCCAGCCCCCCTAGGAGCCCGTCTCCTACACCACCTTCCACCGGACGTGGCTTCAATGCCATTTCCAGGTAAGCGGCAGCCCATGGATGTGAGGGCCCCTCTCCATCTTCCGAGCACCTCGGTCAGCCTCGCCTGGGACCATCAGTGACAATGTAGAATTGACTCGCCCTGAGCCTGCACCTTTTGTGGTTGCCATCCCCAGGGGTGCATGTACCGCCACCAGCCCTTCGCCAAGTGCGACACTTGCGTGAGGCTGAAGGAGACCACTAGCCTCACTTCAGAGCCGGCTAGGGAGGCCGCCTTGTGGATACTCTAGCAGCACAAGGCGTACGTCACTGGGGCGAGGAGGGCAATGGAGGAAAGGAGGCGGTACGCCCTCGACCACCCCGAGGAGGTCCTATACCTGAATATCGATGGCATGGACCAGGTAAAAATGGCAATCCCCCGCGAGTTGGCCAAAAGCAAGGCGGACAACTTGGGGCTGCCCTTGACCACCAAGCTAATGGGCGGCATTGCCTATGGCCATAGGTGATGGGGTTTTTGGTCGTTCCCAGAGTGGGCGGCGTCCAGCAACCTGACGCTCATGTGCCTCTGCAAGATGGTTCGGGACATCAACCACTGTGATGAAGCCACGCCCGAGCTCCTACCCACCCGCCCCGGCCTGCCCCCCGTGCTGCACATACGGATAGACAATACGGCAAAGGACAACAAAAACCACTACCTAATCGGGTTCTGCACCATGCTAGTGGGGGAGCGGGTGTTCAAGGAGGTGCGCATCTTTTTTTGCCCGTAGGCCACACGCACCAGGAAATAGACATCACCTTCAGCCTTGTCGCCTCTGCCATCAACCAAGAGGGGGCGCTGTGCCTAGAGGACCTGATGAACATGGTGCAGCGGGCGTGGGGGGAGCACGCGAGCGTGGGGAGTTCACGGAAAGTGAACACAAGGGTGGACTGCGTTGCTGAGTTCAAGCGCCTCCCCAGGTACAAGCGTGACCGCCGGCGGGGTGTAGAGGAGGAGGACAACAATGCCAAGGAAGGGGATGCGGGCGTCCAGATGCACACCTTCAGAGGTCTTGGAACCGGGAGGGACAACAGAAGGTGTGCCTGCGATAGCCAACCCGGGCGACCTTTGCTGACCCGCCCCATGTCGAGTGTGGGATTTGCCTGCGTTCGCACACGTTGCACGCACAAACTCAAAGTTGTTGCCTTGGTGGTGGCCGGGGTTCCAGGGTTCCGGGGTTCCTTCCACCACCTGGACGCAACCTGTGCTATGGTATTTTCTTGCCCATTTGCTCCTCCACGCAACTGTGATTGCAAGCTGGATTTTTGTGCTATCGCCGTGTTTGCTTCCCCCTTTCTTGGGGTTGCTGCATGTCTTCGTTGCGGGGGTGGGTTGGGCCCCTGCTTTCAGATGTGCCAACCGCATCTTCCTTCTCCTCTCCCAATCTTGGGTGTGCTCAGTGTCTGTTGCTAGCAGAAACCTGGTGGCACCCAAAGAGAGTTTGCACACTCAATGCTCACAAACCCTTGCAATCTCTGGCAGCGTTCCAGGGCTGGACTCCTTGATTTGTGTTTGACTTTCCGGTGTGCTTCCTGCGGCTTGGTCCTCACGCGGATGGCGCTAACCACAATGACACCTCCCCGGCTTGACAATGCTTCATTGCGGGGTGTGCTCCTTTGGGAAGTTGCTTCCACTCGTTCAAGTTTGTCTTGGAGGGGGGGTGCCCATTGTGTATGCCCGCGAACACAACAGAGAGGACAGCCCGTGGGTGGGCACGCCCAATGGCTGCGGGTGGCCGGTGTTCGTCCTAGGGAAACCCGCCCCGAGGTTTGCCGACCTGCGTTGGGAGCCACGGGCCCCACTTCAAGACTTTGGGAACATCAAGAAGATGGTCTTGGTGAAGCTCGCCAGGTGGAGGCGCCAACTCGACATGTGTGGGGACCTCACCGCCGAGGAGGACATCAAACAGTGCAAGCTCCGCCGGATGGCCGGGGCTGTGCGCTGGTGGGAGGGCTTCATTGCCTCCCATGAGCACACACTCCCTCTGGACGGGAGTGGCAGGCCCACGTTCGCCATCAACGATGGGGCCGCCTTGCGGCTGGATAGCTTGTCCCGCGCCTCGCTGGCCACCCCCTCCACTGCATCCGGGACCGCGCCCGCCACCGCCTCCAATGTCCTTGCTCCACCCGTTGCAACGCGCGCGCATCCGCGACATTCATCGCCCGCTGTGATTCCCCCCCCCCCTCCCCCTCGTTGCCATGGTACCCTTACCATCTCATCGTTGGTGTCCTTTGCAAGGACATTGGCCCGGTGCCCGGGGAGCACCCCCTGCTGTTCGGGCACCTCTCCGTGCTCCCAAACGATAGAGAGTACATCCCTTTCAACGCCGCGCGAGACATAGAGGTCGACCACCAGGTGGTCATCGCCATGTTTGATGCCGACACCAAGGAATGGGGCCAGCGCTTCAACATCACCATTGTCAAGGGGGCCAGGGCCACAGAGGGGTGTGAGCCCGCGGTGAAGAAAGTATTCACCGTTGTGTATTGTGAGAGCGAATTCAAGCCCCGGCCCCCCTACAACTTGGGGACCCTCCGTTTTGACGCCTCAGACGGCGCCCAACTGAATGGGCACTGGGTGGAAGGATGCAAATATGGGGGGAGGTGTCCTCCGACAATGTCATTTGTGACGTTTGGTTGGAGGCCAATGGAGTTGGGAAGGGGTGTATCCACCCCCAGTACAAACGGCGTCTCCAAGCGGAGCTGGAGCGTTGGGATGAAATGTTGGGGCAATCCCCACACGCGTGCACAGGAGGGAGAGACACGCACTGGCAACAACGATATTACAATCAGAGGAACCACGTATGGTGAACAAGTACCCCAATGGCAAATTGATGGTGGGCCCATAATAGTATCATTAAGGCATGAACAAAACAATCCCAAGAGAGAGAAAGAAACAAAACTACCCCACTCCCCTAAAAGCCACACAGACCGGCAACTAAATGTTGGGTCCCTAGGGTGAACGGCAATAGAATACACAATATGAAATGTGTTAGATGGGGGAGGGGCCATTTCTAGACCTAGCAACTTGTAATTTCTATTGTGTGTAGCAACAATTGTAATTGTTGCTGCAAGGCCATGTTGCACCCACGACTTGTGGGTCACATGGGTTGATTGTGAGGTGGTTGTAGGCGTCCTTGGCCGGCACCAAACTAATTTTTTTTGTGCACAACATTGTGGTTTTCCTGTCCATTGGGTGATCCAAAAAATGCTTTGTTTGTGCGTAAGTTCGTTGTTGTGGTGTGTTTGTTGCATTTTGCTTCTGCACAAAATGCATGTTCTGTTGTTTTTCGTGACCCCCTTACCAACATTTTGCACGAGAGTTAGTTCCTTCCAAAACAGGAACTTTCTGCCTGCCGCTTTTCCTTTAGCCGCTTAGCTAAGTCCCAGCCACCCCAAGCTTCCTTATCCTGCATTCCTACACCTGAGTTCTCTAGCTGCCAGTGGTCAACCCATTGCCAGGTGTTTGCTTTCTTTTCCTTGCTAGTCAGACACAGCCGTTTACTACAGCCATCCTATGTGTGGTGTGTTAGAGCCGGGATTATCAGGGGCATTATGGGCACATTTAGTGGGGCGTGATGGGGGGACGGGAATGGCAAATTGGGCATTCTGGTCGATCTTTCTCGAACCAACGAACGAGATATTGGATTCTGTCATGTACTATAAGGATGGTGTTCTGTAAGAAACGCCTGCTCTTGCCACAATTGGCCAGGGCACGGACGCTTCAAAGACAGCTCTCCCCACTCCCGTTTGCATGCTGCAAGGGACCCATTGATCCATCAAGGTTTAACAGTGGTTCCGACGCCGGGACCTCGCATAAAACAAAGCACGCCGATCGGTGAAGGGAGGCTGGGACCTGGAGACCTAGTGGCGAAGAGAGTGCCATTAGAATGAAGGGGGACTTCCGCCTGGTGGGGTGGAGGCTGTGGTGGGCTGGTGATAGCCAACGCCATGCTAAGGGAGTCGGGATCGGAGGCAACAATGGGGAGATCGACGAAGAGAGCATCGATCCACCACTTCCGGTGATACGAAAAGATTGTGTGGCACGTGGTTTTTCCGCGCGCGCCCCGTGCGATGGATCGTCGATCCCTCCGGCGGTCGGCCAGGCGTAATCGGCACGGTCGCTCGATTGATCTCGACGCGGCGCGGACGTGGTGGGCCCCTTGGCGGAACGGCCGCTGCGGTGCGTCAGTCGGAAGGGTGGATTGGGTCCGGCGTTGCCTTGCGCGCGGGTCGCAGGCAGGCAGTGACAGCAAAACGGATGTTCGTTACAGGGTTCCCAGCGTCTTGTCCCCGCGGCACACAGCACGGTTACATAACCCTAAAGTCACCCTGTACTTTAACCACCGTCCCCACAAGCACCCAGACCGTCCCCAAAGCCCTTTTTCCAATGCAGCGATATGGCCCGAAAATGGCCAAAATCTCCAAATCGCCTCGCTGCGCTCGATGCTCACCCAAGGCGCGGATAATTGGTCCGCGCGCCTTTGCGTCGCATCTCACTCCGCTCGAATAAAGAACCAAAGGCATTGTTCACACAACATTGTGGGTGTGGGGCTCCTGCCCTCTTTGAGCCGCAGACCCACCTCGCCGGGCACCTAGGTCCTTACGGGGACCTAGGCGGGACCACCCCTCCTACTCCCGTATTCTAATACCTAGAGCGGTTACGATGGGTTAAGGAATAGTTATCTTGGGCAGGGCGTCCCCCACACCAAGGGCCATTAGTAAGGCGTCCCCTACATCAGGCCGCTGTGAGTAACATTCGTCCCCCTCAGGGAGAGGGGCGTCCTCGTCCCATTAAGTGGATACGGGAGTAGAAATATAAGTATGTATGCCGCAACTGGCTGTGCGATTTGCCACATGCCCAGCTCACGTGGTTGCAATGCAACTGTACTGAAGAGAAAGAGTGGTGGTTACATGACTTGTTGGCCTCACTACAGCCCTTATTAAAACTCTTTCTTCAGCCCACAAGCTGGAACGTTCAGTCTTTGGCCTTTTGGCCTATGTTCATTGCTGAAAAATCAAAACATGCAGGTCACCCTGCTTGGCCCCGGCCCATGCCTCCACCAGCCATCCAACCCCGGCCACCCCAAGGGTGCTGCTGCTAACGCTGTGCCCTCGGCCGTCCACGGTTTTGGGCTTGCCGGGGGATGACAAGAGGGCCGTCATGATCCACCCTCTCCCGGCTCAAAATCGCAAGGGACATAGCATTCATATGTCCAAACAACGAGCAAGAGCGGGGTCCAGTATAACCTATATTCTTCTGGACCCATTTTAGAGGACCTGTCACATGCACATTCGCACTTGAGTTCATTTCCTCATGTACTTTTCATACTCTCATCAATTCACACATGCACAACAGGAGCTCTTCCATTCTCAAATGTTTGAACCAGTTCCTGTGCATTTGCGACTGCTTTTGCTGATTCCCAGCTGTTATGTTCATGACCATAACCCAGCCATTTGACAAGGTACTCTACAGAGTCCTGTCGTTGGCCACGCTTTTTAATCCTCTTATCCAGGATGCGTTCAACTTCATATTCCAGTTCTCCTTCGATTTCGATAGGGACTGGTGGTGGTTGCACTCTGCCATTTACCATATAAGGCTTAATCTTTGATACATGAAATACTGGATGTATTTTGTACATGCTTTTTGGAAGCTCTAGTCGATATGCAACAGAACCTATCCGGTCAAGGACGGTGAAGGGCCCAATCCACCTCGGTAATAATTTTCGAGTCCTAGGGTGTTTGAGGGTAATATGTTGTGTCGATAGGAGGACATCATTTCCTTTGCCAAATGACACATCCCTTCTATGGCGGTCAGCACGCTTTGACTGCCTGTCTCGTGCTTTTTCTAAGCACGCCCTGGCATCTTTCAGCGCTGATTGGACACGGTGATCAAATCGTGTCACATCTGGTAGTCCCACTATGAGGGGCATACTAGTATGCCTTAAATAAGGCTGTTGTGCCCTATCAATGGCCACTGCCAAGCCGCGGGCGTTCGGATTGTCATAGCCTTTCAGAGGCTTCCGAATTTGCATTCCAAAAGCTAAGGGACTCTTTGGGTGCCGACCGTAGTTCAAATAGAATAGGGTCTCTTGGGTGGAGCTGTTCTTCAAGTTGTTCATTGCAGACTCGGCCGTGGCTAACAGTTTATCCCATGCATCATGGTCAGAACGCATATAGCTGCCAGATCTGGGCCCGGCCAAATGGCATAGGAACGGGAACGGGAATGGGAATGGTGTCTGTCCCCGTCCCAAGAATGGACCCGTCCCCGTTCCTGTCCCAGCCCATCCCAGTCCGTTCCAGTCCATTCTTGGGCCGTTCCCCAGGAATGGATTTAAGCCGGATCTAGGCCGGGCTAGAATGGGGTTGGAACGGGTCTGTTCCTACCCAGGGATGGATCCATCCTAGCTTAGGAATGGCCCTGTTCCTGACATGGAACAGCCCCGTCCTTGTCCGTTCAGGTCCGTTCCTGTCCGTTCCCCAGGAACGGACCATGCAAATTGGAGGTCTTATGAGTTGGGGGGGCACTGGCAGACCAGCACAAGTTGCGGAGGTATTCATAAGGCCGGATTGAGGGCCAAGAACACATTTTCACAAGGACACCTGACTTGCAGCAAAGGCAACATGCATACTGCCCAATGTACACGCTGGACATATAGCCATAATTAAAACAAGTCACACACTAAGCCATAGGCCAATTCGAGACAAGCCAATAGAACCCGGAAAATTACAACTTGTAATTTACAATTTGGTGTTGCCAGACAAAAACGTTAGCTGCTCAATGCGTTCGTCCCCCAGAGATGCCTGCCGAGATCGCACAGTATGGCCGGATACCGAGAAGCCCCGTTCTGATGAACCACCTCCGGCCGGCACACACAATGAGTGTCGGGCCACCCACGCCACTATGGGCCATTGAGCACTATTCTGTGCCCAATAATCTAGTGCATCCTCCTCTCGTGGGGTACCCGGCTCACACAAACTCCAAGTTGAACATTCCGTTAAGAACTCCTGAACGTGTCGCGCGATTGACCGCTGTGTGGCATCCGTCAGTTCGCCGCCCGCTGTACTGCCCGCACGTTGGCTAGGCCCCACGGCACCCCTTGCCCTTGGGCCCCAGTGCCATGTTGCGTCATAATCCTCCTCAGAGCTAGTGTCAAACGTCTTATGCCCCGTGCGCTTCTCCCTCGGCTTGCGCACAGGCCGCTGTCCAGGATGGGGTGGCAGACCTGCTTGTCCCGATGCCTCTGACCACCCAATGTCCTTCGCGAATTTAAGACACAGCTTCGATAGCTCAGCCAACATGTCCTCCATCACGGCATCCACCGATACGAACTTCTCCCTGATGGGTTCCAGTATGTTTATGTAGGACCCTAGGGTAGACTTCCAGGTGTACACTGCACACACACCATGCAACTCATCAGCACTGCTTCTGACCTTTTATATGTGTTTGAATATGTGAACGACACCACAGTGAGAAACAGTACACAACACCAACAACACCATCACTGAGTGATTAGCAACGATCGCTCACCGGTGGGGTCCATCAAAGCCAAAAAGACCATTTGCCAGACCCAAGTAGAGTTGCTAAGGGCCTCTTCTAGTTTGTAGAGCATATCACTATAGAGGTGGCCACCCGGATCCGTTAATAGCGGACAGAGGTTAATTTCCGTTAATTTTCCGTTAATTAACGGAAAATAACAAAAAAAGACAAAAATTAACCAAAAATTAACGGATTTTTGGATTTTTTGAGGATTTTTGGGTTTTATTCATACTTATAGTTTATGGAATTCGCTATTAGAGAGTATGTTTGTATTTTATTTTAACCTATGCATACTAGATTTTCAACTAGCCGCAGTTGTTGTGATTTTTTGGGGTTTTTTTCGACTTTTTTGGTTTTTTTTCGTTCTTTCTGAATTTTTCTCCCTTTTT
>CAJHUC010001961.1:0-12140 GCA_905146915.1 Ostreobium quekettii
TTGAGAACTGGCGTCCGGCATGGTGTTGCTGGGGGTTAACAGTGAGCGACTGGAGAATGGAGAAAGGACCGGCGGCTGCGGGCTTAAAGCTCCCAGGCCATCTTGCTGGGCTGAGTGGCCGCTTTTTGAGTCATCAGCAGCTGGTTGCTGAGTGTATCGCGACGCACGATGCCGACGATGCGGCTGCCTTCCCGTACCACACCAAAATGGGCGTGTTGACGAAACAGTTCTGCCAGCGCCATCAGTGGGTGTGTTTCGTCACTGAAGTGAGGTAGCGGTTCCCGGACCGCAGCAGGCGACACGCGCGACAGCAGCAGTGTGGCCACTCGAACGGATGAGGTCCACTCATGCGGTCGTCCTTCAGGATGCAGAAATACCCATGAGTTTCCGGACGCGGCTGCCACCGCCAGTACGGCATCGCGATCTGCCGAGTCACGACAGCCGGTGATGGTATCCGGAGATTCTGTCAGGTCAGACAGCGTGCGTCCGGTCGAATTCATCAGATTGTCGGCCATACGTCCCTGAATCTGTGACAGGATTCCCTCCCGCTTGCCGGTCGCGATGAGTCCGAACATGCGCGTGCGGCCAAACATGGTGTCCACGGACGGTCCTTCCTGACCGGTCACTCGGGAGATCGCGGCGGCAATCAGCGTCAGGGGGTAGCTCAGAGGAAGAAACAGATAGTAGAAGAAGCGAAACAGACCAAAGCGAGTACGCAGCAGAGACAGCGGCGAACGGTAGTAGAGGCTTTTGGGAATCAGTTCGCCGAACACAAAAACCACCGGCGCCAGAATCAGTGTGGCGGTGATCTCGGCCGTCCCTGACGGGCTGGAGACACCGGTGGCCTCTGCGACAAACAGTCCAATGGCCAGCGTGGTGAGATAGTTGGCGACGTTGTTGCCAACCAGAGTGGTTGACACAAACTGCTCCGGCTTCTGCAGGTAGTCGATCAGATGCCGGGCGATCGGATCGCCGTGCTGCTTCTGCATGGTCAGCTGCAGCCGACTGACCCGGTAAAAACCGGTCTCAGAACCGCTGAAGAATGCGGATAGCTGCATGCCCGTCAGAAACAGGATGAAGGAGGCGGCCAGGATGAGCGCGGTGAAAATCATTCCACAGCCTCCCGCGGCGGGCCGTAAAGCTCCTGAGGTTCCGCCAGCACGCGCACGAGGCCACGGTCTGTGACGTCGATGGCAGTCAGGTTCCACCCGTGCCAGGCGAACTGATCTCCCAGCACCGGAATTCGTTCCAGTCGATCCTGGAACAGACCCGCCAGCGTATACAGCGACTCATCATGTTCCGTGAGTGTGACTCGCAGGCGCCGTGCGAGATAGCGCAGTGTGACGAGTCCTTCGGCATGGTACCGATTGTTGTCGACCTCCAGCAGTGGCTCCCGGCGCAGAATTCGCTCTGTACGACTCGGCGATTCACTCAGCAACGTGGCAATGATGTCTTCATAGGGCAGAATGCCAACCAGTTCCCCGTGTTCATGAACCACGACCGCGACCGCACGGTAACGTCCTTCCAGCTGAGTCAGCACCTGAGCCAGACTGGCACACCACGGGACATACACGACCGGTTCCGCGAGTTCCGCGAAGGTCTGTTCCGTTTCGGTGTGGATATGATCCAGGACCACGGTCCCGTGAATATGATGTCCGGCGGGGTCCTGAACCAGCAGGTAGTCTTCGTTGCCAATGGAAGGCAGGTGAGTTGAGTGGAGCCGGCCGTGTGGCGGAACAGTCAGGCAGTGCCCGCGCGGACGCATGACTTCCTCAGCATGCAGTTCATTCAGATCCAGCAGGTTGTGCAGCACATGCTGTTCTTCCTGGAGCATGTCGTGGCCGAGCGCTGCGGATGTATCCAGCGCGTGTTCGAGGTCTTCCGGATTCAGCTGTGACTCCAGCCTGATGTGAGGCCAGAACGTGCGTCTCAGAATTCGAGCCATGCTGCCCAGAAACGGAATCAGCGGATCCAGAACGAGCAGCGCGGTGGCCAGAGGCCACGCGCCCAGCTGAGCCAGCGCCGGCCCGTGAACCACGGCCAGACTTTTGGGGACAACTTCGCCGAAGACAATCATTGCCAGCAGGTTGAACAGCCCGGCCATCGCGGCCACCGCCGGATAACCGGCCTGAGTCAGCCGACTGATCAGCACGATTCCCACTGCGAAGTAGGTCAGATTGATGGCCAGATTCCAGAACAGTACTCCTGTGAGCAGTCGATCCGGGTTGTCCATCAGCCCGGCCACGATCTTCTGGCGACCGCTGCCGGTGGAAAAACGGCTGATCTGGTCACGCGACAGGAAGAAGAAGGCCGTTTCGCTGGAGGAAAAGAAGGCAGAACCCAGCACCAGCAGACTCATCGCAAACAGCCACGGAAGCCAGATGGACGCTGATTCAACGAGATAACTCATCTGGATTCAGGCATGCGTTTGAAGGGGCCACCGGAGGATGTCGGTTGAATCCACCGGTCGTCTCAGATATTTCCACCGTCCATAGAATAGCCGATCACCGGCAGAATTACCTGGTGAACCTCCGACCCGCATCAGGAGCCACTCATGAAAACACTGTTTGTTTCCGGAACCGATACTGAAGTCGGCAAGACCTGGGTGTCGTGTCGGATCCTCACAGAGCTGCGTGAACACGGTCATCGGGTGGGTGCGTGGAAACCGGTCTGTAGTGGCGCGGTCGAGCGGGATGGCCAGCTGGTCTGGGAAGATGTGCAGTGTCTGCTGCAGGCGATTGGCGGCGATGAGGCCGATACAGAGCTGCAGAAACGAGTTTGTCCTCAACGATTCACCGCGCCTCTGGCGCCCAACATTGCGGCTCGCCTGGAAGGGGACCGGGTGCTGGATGACGTGCTGAACGCCGGTCTGGTTCACTGGAAGGATCAGGCTGACTATGTTCTGGTGGAAGGTGCCGGCGGATTGCTGAGTCCCACGTCGGATCAGCTGCTGGTGGCTGATCTCGTCCGACAGCTGAACTGCCCGCTGCTGCTGGTGGCTGCCAACCGGCTGGGAGTCATCCACCAGACACTGGCTACCGTTGAAGTGGCCCTGGCTCGTAGACTGCAGGTCGTCGGGCTGGTGCTCAATCAGGTGGATCCTGATCTGGATCCCACGCTGGCTGAGTCGAATGTCAGTGAGCTGCGCCGTCTGCTGCCGAGGCTGACAATCGTTCCCAGCGGATTCAACCAGCCGCTGGATAGTACGGCACAGGATGTTGAGTTCATCGACTGGTTCGGCTAAGGCAGCCAGGCCGGTTCGCTGAAGCTCACGGTCCGTCGATCAGCCGCAGGCGCCAGCCTCGGGTTGTGTTCGGAGACGCGGAGAATTCAGGACCCGCGGCTCGCGCCGTCGGCTGGCGCGGGCACCGACGGACCCGGCCGGTATTCGCCGTGGTCATTTAGCCTGCTGAAAGCGCTTCATCAGGGGCTGAATGACGGCCTGAGGAACAAAGTCGGCCAGTTGGGCTTCGAGATTGGCTGATCCCATCCCGGCGATCTGTTTGATCAGCGAACTGGAGATGTGGTTGAAACCCTCACTGGACATCAGGAACACGGATTCGATGTTGTCATCCAGAACGCGGTTGGCCAGAGACATCGTAAATTCCGCATCAATGTCGGTCAGCGAACGGACACCACGCAGCAGAATCCGGCTGTCACACTGCCGCACAAACTCAACGGCCAGACCTTCAAACGTTGTCACGTGCACATTTTCCAGATGACCGAGTGCCTCCTGGCACATGGCAACACGCTCGTCCGGACCGAACAGGGCGGCCTTGTCCGGATTGATGCCGATACCCACGGTCAGCTGGCCAAAAATGCGGGCTCCGCGTTCGATAATGTCCTGATGGCCCAGTGTGAGCGGATCGAAGCTGCCCACATACACGGCGTGTGAAGATGGCGAAGGGTCGGCCATGACGGTCTCTTATTGGATGGTTCTGCCAGGCGAACGTCGTACTGCCCGATAGCCAGGCGTTTTTCGGGGGCGGGCGGCCATTCTCAACGCGTCGTCGCTTGTGGCAACCAATACGCGCGCTGGTCTGTAAATTTGGCAGCGAGTGATTCATGTGTCAGGAAAAATGAAACCGTGAATGCGTGTCCTAAGATGTTATGGAGGCGTGCTTTATGTCAGGTCGTGGTGGTTCGACCGCAGCAGCCAAAAGATGCTTCGGCATGAGTTATGCATTATCTGTTTCCCGGGTATGTGCGGATTGCGATCAGGACGCAGCCCGTCTCAGCCAGCTGCGTGGCCGAACGCAGATCACTCAACAGGAAACTGACTGAAGAGAGCGCCCATTGACGCACTTCAGGAGTCATTGAGATGCCGGTATTTCGCTGGGGACAAGCATGGGATGCGTTCCAGGATCTGGAGCGCGAAGTGGATCAGCTGCTGCAGGGAGTGAATCTCTCACTGCACGGTGTCCGCTCTGCGCGTCGATTCCCCCTGATGAATCTGGTGGAACGACCGGATCACTATCTGCTCACCGCCGAAGTTCCGGGCGTGGACATCAATGACCTGGAAGTGACGGCTGCCGGCGGGCGTCTGACTATCAAAGGGATCCGGCGGCCTCCGGAAGAAGCACGCGATGATACGTTTCGGCGGCAGGAGCGATTTCAGGGAAGCTGGCAGCGTTCCATTCAGCTGCCGGATCGCGTCGAAGAGGACGGCCTGAAGGCCGAGTATTCAGCCGGCGTCCTGCGAATCACGCTGGCCAAAGCGGCGTCCGGTGTGGCTCGCAATATCCCCGTGACAGAAGGGCCGGAATGAGTTGCGCGTCAGCCAGACGGCGCAGATCAGCAGGGGCGAGAACATGAGTGATACCAACGAAGTCAGCATCAGGCAGCCGGCCGACGAATCGACCGTCACTGAATCAGGTCCCACCGGTGAAGCATTCGGTGGACAGCGCCTTCTGTTCAACCCGCCCATTGATATTTACGAGACACCGGATGGTCTGGTGCTGTACGCGGATCTGCCGGGAGTCACCAGCGAAGGGCTGGACCTGCAGGTTCAGGATAACCGCCTGACGCTGTTCGGCCGGATCCAGCAGCGCGAAAGTGACAGCGGCACGGTCGTGCATGAAGAATACAAAGTGGGCGATTTTCTGCGTTCGTTTATTCTGAGTGACGAAGTCGACCACGATCGCATCTCAGCACGACTGAACAACGGAGTGCTGCGAGTTGAACTGCCGCGCGCCAGTCGTTCGCAGCCTCGCCGCATCGAAGTCACCACCGACTGACGACGGCCCTGCTCCGTCCTGCGATGCGTTTAACGCCCTGCCTCGTTCTGCGGCGCACCTAACGCAGTCCCAGCTGTCTCATTTTCTGCTGCAGGGTCTGGCGGTGCACACCCAGTCGACGTGCGGCCGCGCTGACATTATTGTCCTCCAGCTCCAGCGCACGACTGATCATCGCTTTCTCAAAATCCTCCACCAGCTGACTGCGTGCTTCGGTAAGCGGCAGGTCGGCGTAACGTTCAAACGCCGCCACTTCTTCCGGCGGCGCCGTCATCGTCAGCCCAAGGTCAGTCGGACTGATGGTCGATCCTTCAGCCATGGCGGCGGCTGAATGAATCAGCTGCTGCAGCTCCCGCACATTGCCGGGCCAGTGATGGCTGATCAGTGCTCGTACGGCTGCCTCTGAAAAGGCGGGACCTTCCTCCGTCTCTTCGTCGGCCAGCTGCCCGGCCTCCACCAGAAACTGATTGGCCAGCAGCAGGATGTCTTCCTGACGCGACGCCAGTGTGGGAGCCGACAGTTCGATGCCCTTCAGCCGAAAATACAGATCCTGGCGAAACTTCGATTCTTCAATGGCCTGTTCCAGGTCCTGATGAGTCGCACTGATGACGCGCACGTCGACTTCAACACAGTCTTCGGTACCGACCGGCTGGACCAGTCCTTCCTGCAGCACTCGCAGCAGACGAGTCTGCACGGATGCCGGCATGTCACCGATTTCATCGAGGAACAGTGTTCCGCCGCTGGCCTGACGGAAGACCCCTTCACGCGGGCGGTCGGCTCCGGTGAACGCTCCTTTCACATGTCCAAACAGTTCACTTTCAATCAGCGATTCGGCGATGGCCGCCGTGTTGACCGCCACGAATGGACCGTCAGCTCGGTTGCTGCGATCGTGCAGTTCACGGGCGATGAGCTCCTTGCCGGTGCCGCTTTCACCACGAATCAGAACCGGCAGTGCCGTGGCAGCCGCCCGGGAAATCTGGCGAAACAGTCGGCGCATCGGTGCGCTGGCCCCCAGCATGCGGCCGAACCGGGGACTGCCTTCCGAATCGCTCTCCAGGCTGCTCACCTTCTGACGCAGCAGGCATCGTTCTTCTGATCGAGTGGCAATCGACCGTACGTGGTCAACATCGTAGGGCTTGGTGATGAAATCCGTGGCCCCGCAGCGAATACAGGTGACGGCTCGATCCACGGTTTCGTGAGCCGTCACCACGATGATCTCAGGCAGCACTTCCGTTCCCTTTTGCTGCAGAGTCCTGAGCATGGTGATCCCGTCCATCACGGGCATGTTGAGGTCCAGGAAGACCAGGTCGGGCGCGTGCGTACTGATCAGCTCCAGGGCCTGCTGACCGTCTTCGGCTTCCAGCAGCGTACGTCCGTCGCCGCGGAGGGCCTTGAGCATTCCGTAGCGGGCGGCGGATTCGTCGTCGACGACAAGGATCTTCATGATGAGGATTCACTTTGCTGATGGACCGGGAGCTTCACAGTGAACACGGTGCCACCGCCGGCGGGGCTCTCGCAGGAGATGTCTCCAGCAAGTTCCCGAATGCGCTCACTGACGAGGTACAGTCCCAGGCCCGTTCCTTCGGCTTTACCGGTTACGAATGGTTCAAAGATGGTGTCTCGCAGGTCGTCCGGAATCCCGGAGCCGTTGTCGGTGACCTGTACGATGATCGTGTGATCACAGACTTCACTGCTGATGCTGACCTGAGGAGATTTGTCGGCATGCATGGCCGCTTCAATGGCGTTGCGGATGAGATTAAAAAAGATTTCGCTGAGCGTGGCTTCGCTGCCGGACGCCATGGCGTCATGAGACTGATAACGCGTCACGATGCTCACGCCATGCTGCTGTGCCAGATGCCGCAGGATTCTCAGCAGCCGCTCAATTACCTGTTCCACACAGGCTTCGTGTGACGATGAATCGGCCGGACGGGAGTACTGCAGCAGACCGCTGGTTGTTTCGGTCAGTCGATCGATTTCTGAGACGATGAGTTCCAGATCGCGGCGGTGACTGGTGGATTCGTTCAGATCTTCGATGAGCAGCGTCGAAATCGTTTTGATGGATGACAGCGGATTCCGCAGTTCGTGGGCCAGAGATCCGGACATCAGCCCGAGGATCGACAGCTTCTCCTGCTGCATGGCCCGGCGTTCGGCCAGCTGTCTTGCTTCTTCCAGTTCGCGGTTGTGGACGGTGACAGCAAACTGATCCAGCAGCAGCGACAGACTGTTGAGCTGTTCGTTCGAAAAGTGATCTCCCCCTTCAGGAGTTCCCAGCAGCAAACGACCATTGATACTGCGGAACGTAAATCGAAAGACCGCGGATGCCTGCAGGCTTCGCAGCTGTTCTGTCACGTGTGGGTCACGACTGCGCGTCTGGTCGACCCACAGAGCATCGTCGGGAATCGGCACGGCGTAGACTGCCTGGGAGTCAACAGATTCTGCCGCCGGCCCAACGGCACCGGCAACGTCCGGTCCGGCCGACGCGCTGGTATGATTCTCAGCCGACAGTGCCAGCCACACGTAGTCGATATGCAGCATCTCGCGGATCGCTTCGGCGAACCAGTTCATCGTCTGGTCGACTCGGTCATTCGAACGCATCAGCAGCTGCGACGACAGCTGTCGTGTGGCATCGCGCACCTGAGTGATGTTCGTTCCCAGCAGGTACTGCAGCGATTCTTTGACTCGATTGCGCAGCGGTCGCCACGCCAGAATCAGGGCCAGCAGCGCGACAAACTCAATCAGGACAAAGTCCAGATTCAGGTCTTCACTCAGTCGTTCCGTGAATGGTGTCACCACCACCCGGTGCAGCAGCAGCATGGCCACCAGAAGCGCTCCGTAGCCCAGCGTGCGTTCCAGCATCAGCGGGATCAGCCGTCGGTGAAAAATACTCCAGGCAAAGCAGATGGCCGGGACACTCAGTGACATTGTGACCACTGTCCGCAGCAGCGGGGCTGATGTGGAATCCTCAGACATCACGGCATAGGCGATGGCCAGGCCTGTGATAACGACCAGGCAGCCGGCAATCTGCAGCAGAATGTTGCGGCTGCCGGGCAGTTCCAGTCTGTTGCGCAGACTCCAGAAAATCCCGGCCGAACTCAGATTGGCGACCGTCAGCCACGCCAGATAAGGGACGTGAAACCCGGACGTGCTCAACAAAAAGTCGCGGGACGCTGACTCAAAGATACTGCCGGAAACAGGGATCAGCAGCAGCACCGGCGCATACAGGATCGCATACCGCAGACTCCAGGGAGGACGGGCGACCGGTCCGAATGTCTGCAGTCGCAATGCCCCGTGCAGAAACCCGCTGGGCAGGAGCAGCAAACCGCCCGCCATGGCAGACATGGTGATGCAGTCGGCCCACGTGGCCAGCTGGCCGACGGAATCGCGCAGCAGTACATGGACAAAGCTGCCCGAGTGCCACGTCCAGGTGGCAATCAGCAGCCCGGCAATCCAGATGGGGATCAGCGGTCGATTGACACGCTCCAGCATGGCCAGCAGCAGGACCGTATCGATCACGGCAGCCAGTCCGAGGAGTATCAGTTCAATCTTGTCAGCCATGCTTGTCAGGATAGTGCACTCGCAGGTCAATCGGTACCAGAACCGGCATCGTCGGCTGGCGGCCGAGTTACCGAGTGTTTCCGGCTGGTGAGGATCTGTACATCGTCATCAAAGATGTCTTCACGGCGGCCCTGAGGATCATGGAGCTGCGCACTTTGGCAGGTGCCGCCTGCGGTTCGCTGAATGGTCAGAAAAGCGGGGCCGTCGTCCGTCTGCAGACGAATTGTCACAGGTTCCAGGGCGGATGTTCCGGATTCGATCAGTTCAATCACCCGGCAGACTCTCTGACGAACCAGGATCCGCTGACCGGGACGCAGCGACAGCAGGCGACCGTCCGCCGGCGCGATGCGAATCCGGTCAGCAGACAGCCAGCTGCGGATCAGTCGAATGAGGGCCTGGATCATGGTGGTTCTTCAGTGCCCCGTTTTTGGCGGGTGCCACTGCTGGCTTGTCCAGCAGTGCTGTTCGAAAGCAGTTACGCACTGCCGGGCAAGCCAGTCCGCCGCGGCTGAGCTCCCGAAGAATGTTTTCACAGAGCAAGACCGCTGCTAGTCGCCGGCCAGCTGAGCTTTCAGCTGTTCGAGTTCTGCGGTCACGCGTTCTTCGCGTTCAGCCTGTTCGAATTTGCGAGCCATTTCTTCGGCATCCGGATCGCGACCATCCATGCGGTCCCACGCCTCGGACAGCGCTTCTTCCCGTTCGACTCGATTCTCCAGGCGACTGAACTGAGCGAACGCGGATTTGCTGCCGGCTCGATCCATCGCTGCATTGACATTCTGAGTTGTCGTGGCGCGCGTCATGCGGGCCATCAGCAGCGTCTTCTTTTGCACGGCCTGACGAATCTTATCCTCCAGATCACGCACGGAATCCTGCAGCCGCCGCACGTCTTCGGACTGTTTGGCGTGTTCCGTTTCATACTGCTCGGCTCTTTGCTGAGCCGCCTGTTTCTGTTCGAGTGATGATCGAGCTGTTGTCTCGTCGCCGCGCTGCATGGCGGCTTCAGCTCGCTGTTGCCAGGTGTCCACAGCCTCCCGTTCGCGCTGGCACCGTTTTCGCATCTGGATTTCATCTGCGATCGCTTCGGCCACGCACGCACGCACCCGGTCCAGTTCCTCCTGCATGTCAATGATCAGCTGGTGCAGCATGCGTTCCGGGTCTTCCACCTTTTCACGCAACGTTGTAATGCTGGATCGCATGATCAGACTGAATTGATTGAGCCATTTCATTGGAAACACCTTTCAGAGGTTGGAGAACATTCGGGAAGACGGGCAGTTCCCTGCCCTCATCGCCACGTGGCCAGTTCGGCTGACAGATAGCGGATGCGCTGCAGCACCCGGTCACGGTGGTTTTCACAGAATGCAGCCAGTGCAATCACGGCTGCTCCAAAGACAACGCCGCAGATCCACAGCGTGCCCGGATGGTCGATGCTGGATCGCACCACCATGGCCACCAGATCTGCGAGCAGAAACGCGGAGCCGGTGTACATCAGGGCGCGGACTCGCAGACCAATGGCCAGCAGAATCACGACCAAGCAGAACACCATCAGCGTCATCAGATGCAGCCAGCTTCCATCAAGAATCTCAAAGACGGGTGAAACCAGGATAGTGAGTGCACCCAGGTAGCGCAGCTGATTCTGAAACTGTCGTGGCAGCTGTTCTTTCAGCAGCTCTGCCAGAGCAATTACGGACAGACCGATCGGAACCAGATAGAACTGCACGTCCGTCAGATTCAGCGAATGCCATAGCAGCATCAGAGTGATGTTGAGAATACTGAGTGCTGCGATGGCGAATCGCCGCTGCCGAGTGATCAAAGCCAGATGAAAATACATGGCCGCGGCAGCAAACAGGCTGAGTGTCTGGATTCCGGACGTCAGCACTCCGTTGAGCAGAACGACTCGTCCGACTCCCATGATCGCCACCACGGCCGGCAGACAGCGGCCGGTGAGGCGCAGTGGTGGCGCTGCGAACGTCAGGGACGAATGGCGGCGGCACAGCCGAGCGCCCACCAGACATACGATGGCGGCCGCCAGCAGAATCAGCTGACTGATTCCGCTGCCCGTTTCAATGAACCCGTGACGAAACAGCCAGAGTCCCGACAGCACAGGAAGCGAAAGGCTGAACCAGACGTAGTCGGAGTCCTGACGTCGAACCGCCAGGCAGAATGCAGAGACGGTTCCCACGACGGTCCCGCCGACCATGAGTGCCGCCTGACCGAAACTGTAGTCTCCGGCTCCAAAAGCCAGACAGCCGATCAGCACCAGCCCGATTCGCAGCATGAGGCTCCAGAAACGCAGAACGGCGGAGGAGAACAGTGTGGTGTCGCGGTTCATCACAGCTTCGCTGACAGCCGTCACCAGCAGCAGCAGCAGGCAACGCCGGCAGTAGTCCGGAGTTGCTGGTATACAGCGCCGGCAGTCCACGAAAGCCCCCGATGTACGCGCTGTACAGCAGCACCTGGATATTCACGATGATGGCCAGCCAGCTGCGCTGCCACGGGATGAGTTGCCGGCCGCTGGTCAGCACCAGTGATGCTACGGCGATGCCGGCAGCCACGCGCAGCCAGGGAGAAAGTGAGAAGCACGAGATGCCCAGAACGACCAGCAGCCAGTGCGTGAAGACTCCGCGGATCTGTTTGGCAATATCGCTGTGTCCGCGCGCGGAGACGGAGTATCCAGCTCCTGCAACGGCCGCCCAGATCACGAAGACCCATGCCATGTTGATGTCATGAGGGCCGAACCAGGCACGGTGAATGATGCCGGAGAACAGTAGTGGCAACAGGCCGGCTCCGCTGCTCGCGGTCAGACCCTGGCGGCTGATGATTCCTCCTGAGAACAGCCCGAGAATCACAAGGGCAGCGATGGGCATCCCGATGAACGTGGAATCTCCGAAGTGCTGCAGCATCAGTCCCGGTGTGCAGTAGAAGAATGCCAGGACACTCAGGGCTCCGAGACTGAGATCGCACAGAGGCAGTACGAAGGCCAGAAGTCGACGGTTACCAGTCCCATCGCTGATCCCCGATGTCATCAGGCGCTGGTCGTAGCCGGACATCACCTGCAGGCGGAGCTGGCTGAGCGAACGCCCGTTCTTCAGCTGACCGGCAATAATCAGTGCCAGCAGTCCTGCGGCGGAGCTGACAGCTGCCACGATCGACCCGGCATTGAGGATCTCCTGCGGCCCCTGAGCCACGCTGACGGCGCAGCAGTACGCGGCAAACGCTGTCGTGGACCAGATGGCAAGGCCGTAGCGATAGACCGGATGGCGAATTGTGTAGACAGTCAGTGCGGACAACAGGATCGCCAGCTGTGAAAGCTGTTCAATGGTGAGGACCTGTCCCAGCTGACTGCCGGCGGTG
>CAJHUC010001962.1:0-37737 GCA_905146915.1 Ostreobium quekettii
GGCTCATGCCCTGGAGGGCGCCCAGGCCCTGCAGCGTGCCCAGCCCCAGCCCCGGCAGGGAGTGCCCTGGAGACTGAAAGGGCTGCGAGGAGGTCTGGAAGGGCATCTGGAGCCCCCCAGGATGGTGAAAGGGCGGCTGCAGCTGACCCAGGGGCTGCAGCTGGTTGATGTGCGCCAACGGGTTTGGCTGCCCGGCCCCGACCCTGGCCCCGGCTCCAGAGGGGTGCAGACCCTGTGGGGACAGGTGCGGGTGGAGGGAGGGCAGAGCGGGGGGGACAAGGGGCGATGTCTGGCCTGGGGCATGGGAGGGGGGCAGGGAGGCGCCCGACTTGCGGCCGCTGCGCTGCCGCTTGGGACGCTGCGCACGGTTCTTGAAGAATAGCTGGAGGAGGTCCTTTGTAATGCCGCACCTGTGCATGGACACACCCATCGCCTCTGGGCCAGCGACGAGAAACCAAAGTGATTGCACTATCTGAGTGGTGCACATCCTCGCCCTTGTGCTCAGCAGGCAATGATGGGCAATTCAAGTGCTCGGGCTGGGGCTGGATTGTGCCAGAGTGTGCACAAGCATCATCAATAGCGGGTGGCATTGGATCCATGTCCTGGACTCTGCGACGGGAGTACGTTGGACAGTGGCATCATCTTCTTGATTCAATGTGCTATGGGACCAATGAAAGCTGTGCCTACGGCAATGCAGCTCAGTGGCCAACATTACAGGAGGGCACATTCACAAGGTCTGGGCAAGAGGGGAGAGTGCACCTTACTCTTCAACATGATCAGTCTAACAGAAATTCTAGCTCAGAAAGTGTGCCCAGTGTAGGACCTGCTATAAATTCTAATCACTTAAAATTCCCACTATTCTGTCAGTTGTTGGTTGATATATGTTATAACTGCGCCACTATCAATCAATGTCATGTAACATACACAACACCCATCGAATCCCATGCTCAGCATTGTGGACCTGCTCTCAAATGCAAATATGAGGGTTGAGACTCGACAGCCATTGAATCTACCTTTCACAACAGGCTTCTACACCATCCTTTCCAGTAGGAAACAAGAATCTCACAATCAACTTGCTAGGAGCACAGTACCTGCTGCGAATATTTATTGTTCTTGTCACAATGAATCTACAGAGTCCACTGCTCCTTAGGCATCATTTGCTACAGTCTGGGACAAAGGATACACCCCTGCATGCAATGGATGCAGGGGACGAGATATGAGACAACCAACCCATGGCCAATGGCCAGGCTCCCTTGGTTGTTCTTCCACCACTGCTGCATATTGCCATTTGTTGCTCAAGTGGCTATTTGCCCTGGGAACCTTCGCGTCACTGTTTCATCAATTGCTGTCTTGCAAACTGTGCTAAGGACCGCGCGCTGCACGATGCCCCTCCAGTCTTTGTACTGATAACCACACCCACCCTGTGGACTACATTGATACCACTGGGGGATGAGAAGGGAGGCTCTGAACATTTTTCGAGACACTCCAGCACAGGGCACCAGACATGAAGCTGCTGAGCGCTGAACCTCGATGCGATCAGGACCCAAAGCCACTATAACTTGGGAGGGTCCGTTCTTCGGAACTTCACAGAATGTGACGCAACACATACAAGCAACTTCATCGGCACCCACCTGTTGGCCAGGAAATCCTTGGACTGGTTGCTGATGCTCTTTATGCTCCACCCCACGTTGGTGCAGCCCACCAGCGCGTACAGCACGTCCTCGTGCATCTCCTCCAGGCTCAGCAGGCTGGACCGCTTCTTGCTGGTGTTGCGCTTGGGCCGCTCGAAGCTGAAGTGGAGGCTTGGGTCGGGCTGCACCATCTCGTCCAGCTGCGCCACCAGCTCCTCCTGCGCCACGGGCTTGCCGCTGCCCAGCCGCAGGGTCGTCGACGGCCGCCCGTGCCGGCCGTCGCCCCCGCCCTGCATCATCACCGCCCCCGAGACCAGGCCTTGCACCCCGCCGGGCACCATCACGTACTTCTGGTCCCCGCCGTAGGGAGACGCCGAGTGCGGCGTGAGGGAGGTCCGAATTGGCGGCTGCGAAACACGGGGGCAAACGCTGATCAGCATTCGATGAACGGGCAGTCGATCGATCTTGAAGGGTGGTAGGGGCATCGAGGGGTTGGGCCGGTCGAGTTCAATCACTCCCACCAGGCGGGAATCGAGGCGAAAGGAGAAGAGCGGCTCCTTTCTCCGGAAGAGTCCCATCTTGGAGGGTCTCTGTTTTTGTCGCCCGCCGTCTGCGCAGGTCAGTACTCGAGCACGGTGTGTACGCATGCCAGTAAGCGACCAGGGAGGAAGCGCCGTTGGCAGGGCATCCTGGCCGTCGGAAAGCAGCCCGAGATTCCGGCTGCGGACGGCATTGAATCATTCAAGTCGTCCGCGCCGTCGGAGGCGCCCAAGCGCGGACGTCGCGACCCATCGCGCCCCGAAGAGGCCGGAGGATCCCGTGGGCCGGGGCGCCGCGCGCTGGCGTCGCTGCGCGATCGATCGCCGATCGTCGAGGTTCGCCGATTGCCAATCCGCCGCCCACCTGAAAGTCGCCGGACAGGCGGCGCATCAGCTTCGGCCGGCGCCCGTACTTGGCCAGGTAGAACTCCTCGTACCCGCTGACGACGGTGCTCAGGTTGATGTTGTCCGCGACGTCCAACTGCCGTCGCACAGCAAACACAACCTCAGCATGACGCCCCAGGGCCGGGCGGGGACCCCGCCCCGCCCCCACCGCATCCGACCTCCCCCCGTCCGACCAGCCGAACCCGCTCGCCCACAAACAAGATCCGATCCCAAACCGAGGCCGCACAGCGGCAGCATCGCGATCGGGGACAATTCGAACCGAGAAAAAAAGGCGGCCACGCGTGAGCGGGCGACGGCCCCGGCGGAGGCCGGGTCGCCAGGCGGGGGCCAGTCTGGTGGCGCCGGGAAGGCCCGGGTCGCCTTGTACCGCGAGGTCCGCTCCCAGACCCCCGGAGGCGGGACGGGCGTGGCGCCCTTAGTGGCCGAACGCGGAACGCGGCACCCCGGATAAAGCGTGCGCCCCCCTCCCTTTCCGCACAGCCCCCGGCAGCCACAGGACGCCCCCAAAACGCGCGAGTGTGCGCGTGCCAAGCAATCTTCCCCCCACCCCCCACCCACCAACGCCCACCCCGCAACCGGGCGATGGAATTCTCCGCGGCGAGCCCGGGCAGCGCAAACAACCGCGCAGCCGCTTCCCGCCGAGCGCACCGATCGGGGGCGCGCACGTCGGCGGCCGATCCACACCTGGCTCAGCGTGATCCTGGCCTCGCCGCACAGCGCGGCGTACGCCTGGCTGTACCCCTCGTCGCGCAGGTGGCGCAGCACCAGCACCACCAGCGCGTGGCGCCGGCTCGCCGCCTTGTCGTCATCCGGCGGCGGCGGCCCGTCGCCGGATGGCGTCACATTCTCCATGCCGCCGAAGCCGCTCTCGAAGGTGGCGGGGGGCGGCGTGGTGCGGACTCGATCGGCCGACCGGACCCCCGGGCGGCGATTGGGGCCGCGGGGGCGAGATCCGCGATCTGCTCAACCCTCGCCGAGCTCCGTGATCCCTTTTTCTGGCCGAGGGGCTGCGGCGGAGCGGTGGAGAGGAAGGTCGTCAGGGGCGGACGCCCGCGGAGGCGTCGCACATCAACGGGGTGGTGCCGGGCCGCAATACTCTCAGGGCTTGGAGGTCGGTGGGCTCCGCCTTTGCGGCCCGGGACGCCGGCCTGAAGGTGTGGCAGAACCGACTTCGGGGCCGGTGCCAGGAATCGGGGATCGGGTTCTGAGCCCGACCCGATCCGATCCGATTCGATTCTACGGAATCGGATCCTCGCAGCGCGGTGCATCCCTCCCCCCGCAGTACCTGAGTACATTCAGTAGTTCGGTAGTTCCCCACAAGGTAGTTCCCTACTAGATAGTTCCCCAGTCACTGAACAACCGAACCGTAAGTACAGCGACACCGCTGTCATTTTGCCTGTGTTCGAGCGCACTCTCCTGCACACTGGTGCGGGGTGCCCTCTGAACGTGGATGTCCGTCAATCACGCTCCCACCAAGGAGAGGCCCCTTGGAGGGCTCTCTCACAGCCTCGGCTGACCGCACAGGCAGTCCTCGCGCTCGTTCAGGTCCAGTCGGCGGCAGGCTGCATCTTCTCCGGCATCCGCGCGGCTCGATCTGACCGTGTCCTCCGCCATTCTCCCAATGCGGGAGGCGGGGAGGGTGGCGCGGTGGCGCGGGGAGGCGGGCCCGGCGCACCGCAGGCGGCCGCCCGGGCGGCCCGCCCTGCGCACGGTGGTGGCGATCGCCCTCATCCTGGCGGGCGTGCTGGGGCTGGGGTCGCTCGGCGGGAGCTTCAGGAGTCCGGGGGGAGGGGCGACTGACGCGCGGAGGGGGCTGCACGCGGGCGGCGGCAGGAAGAAGATCCTGGCCTTCGTGGGCGTCCAGGTGGGGCGCGGCATCGGGAAGATTTGCTGTGTCGAAAAAATGCAAGGACCTGGAGCGAGAACACGATGATATAGGTGCCGCTGAGGGATTGATGTGTCGTCGAATCTTTCCCTGGGAGAGGTGTGAAGGCGACGGTTTGCTGCCCTTGTCAGTTGCGGTGCTGTTATTCGAACGCTCGAGGGGCTGTCTGCTCCAGCCCGAGGCTGCGAGAGGGATGCGCGCTGCTGCGAGAAACTCGGCGGGTGTGGGTGCGCCCGCTTTAATCGGCGGGGCGAGGAGCGATCGTGCAAGGGGACTGGCAGTTCTGCATCTACTGCCGAGTCGCTTGGATCCCAACCAATAAGAGGCTCCTGCAGACCGGAACACCCCGTCGTGCTGGCTATGGATAAGATGCGAACGCAATCGTGAAGTGGCGGAAGCTGTTTCTGTGGACAGCTGATTGCCAGGAAAACAGGATCCCAAATGCTCGCGCTCTACCCCTGTACATAGTGCAAGGAATTTCACCTCCGCTGCGCTTGAGAGGTAATCCAAACAACAAGCAGTCCGTGCCAGTATCCATGCCTCAAGGATACGTGCCAGCCAAAGCTGTTAACGTCTTCTTTGATTACCAGACGTCTGTCTGTCCATTGCATAGAATGAGTGTTTGACCGTGGGCGATGAGAGGCACTGTTCACCTCTGAAGCATGTGCTCCCTTGAAGTATGTGATTGCCTCAAACAAAGACTGGAGTGGGTCATGCCACAGTGCTGATGGGATGTGCAGGATTAGGGTGGAGGGGGGGGGGCAGGGGCTTGTTCTTCAAGGCAAGGATGCCGTACATGTGCCAGTGCTTGTTCTCTTCACCACCTCACTGCGAAAATCGCCTGTTGCTGTTCTTTAGCAAATCTGCTTGCTTGCTGGACAAGTTTCAAAGACACTGCTGGATATCAGCAGTCATCTTGACCGCCTGTGCATCGGCTGGTCCACTGCACTGGATTTGAAAATGTGTTTTGCACATTCAAGGGCGTTCCTGATGCACAGAAACCAGTCCGTTACCAAGACAGGTACTGAGACCGGTACCTAAACCCTAAAATCCCTAAATCCTAATAATGACCTAAAGCCTAACCTAAACTACACCCTAACGGCCGGTACGGTGCCCTCTGTATGACTTGTTTCTCTTTCTCTTTTGTAGCAAATCTTACCCTAAAGGCTGGTCCCTGTGTCAGTCTCCATCCCTGTACATGTACCGTTCTCAGTGCTTTTCAAAGGTGTGCATATCGGGAATGTTGCAACGCTTTCTGTGTTGTAGTCAGCCACTTACTGCTGCCTGTATCCCCACTTGCGAAAGTGGCGTAGCACCTGGAAATGATGGATGTAGCAAGGCATGCACCCATTGCACTGTTCCTCACGAGGAACACTATGGCCTTGGTTGGGCAGTGGGGTTTACACATTGGAAATTTCTGTGCTTCAAAATTTGGCATCGCACTACAGAGGTCAGGTGCCCAGCCCCGTCCTGCTCGAATAGACACAGTACTTTGGCCACCTTCTTGGCCTTCTGCTTGCATTGCATAAACAGGGCCATTCTTGGGACTTGATAGCAAGCAAACTCAACAGAGGAGCGAGTGCCATTGCCATTGGCAGCGAGGCGATTTTCTCAGCACACAACACATGTATTGTGAATGGTGGGCCCATGCATCCAATGTAGTTGCAGGCTTATCCAGAATGATATTTCTGCAGGATCAGTCCTGGTGGCTATCAATCTCAGATCCATCCTATGAACCTTGTTGCTCCAGTGTTATCAGGCCAAGACAATTAGTTGCTTGAAAACAGCCAAGGGCTTGCAAACGTTCCAACACAACTAAGGCTGTGCCTGACGCAGGTCAGCTCCAAGATTAATCGCATTGCAGGTCGATGCAAAGACTCAAAGAGTGAATGATCAGCAGTGGTGCAACAGTTGGGCACAACAAGCAGAGAGGGCTGACTGCTCCTGAGTCTGTGCTGGTGCATCAGACAGGTTTCACACATGACATTGCTGATAAGTCTAAGTACAACTATCAGCGCAGAAGAGGCAGGCTCCGAGAGACTTGGTTTCCGGAAAACCAAGCAGCACTGGACAGGTGAGAGATAAAAGCTGTCCAACTGGCTTGATTGAAATCCCACTCGCTGCAAGCCCACATCGTTTGCATGTTTACAAACATGGAAAAGACCTGCAAGTGTTTCCTATTTGCCATTATGTGGCCGTTGTTATTGTGCTTGTGGTGGATGCTGCAGTTGTCCATTGAGCTCAACCAAGTGATGGCAGGACACCAAAAAGATGGAGATTACCTTTGTCCAATCACACTGGTGGTCCAGGGAATCACGTTCGGGCCTGCCAATCAATGCCCATCCTTGGTCACGTACAGCTCATGCAAGTCCCTTTTGTTCGTCCTGGGCTTGGCACCCACCTTCCAGTTCTTGCAAAGTTCTATCAGAGCCGCTGGCCTTGCGCAAACTGGGGAAGTGGAAAATCCGCAGTCCACTCTGTGATCGTCAAGGGCTGAAGTCGATCATTCAGTTTGCACTTTGTCTGCATCACCACAAGACAATTGAGAGCGGCTTGTTCGATTGATGTGGAAATTGAATCGGAGCACAACAATGGGCCAGTGGGGCGATGCATTGTCAACCATCAAGCAGAGATGGCATTCCATGGGACTGGCAGTCTGAGGTCCAGGACAGAGCAATGATGTACTTTTTCGTGCTGTTTGCTTGATTTGCAGGCTGCAACAGAAGGAAAACATTGTACTTCGTTTTGTGATCGGGAAGCATGACAATCCTGAGATGGAGCAACAAATTGGTGACGAATCGAATGAATGCGGGGGATGCTTCCTGAGAATTGACTTTGAGGTCTGTGTATCACTCCTGCCCTTCCTGTTTTCGTGTGTGCAACGCCCCTCTGGATGGTTGGAGACGAAATTCGGTGGATTGTTGTTGCTGGAGTACCCATGACAAACGAAGCCTGAGCATCTTGGTGCCCTGACAGGCACAGAAAAATCTGTTGCTTTTCAACGTCCAGTAATAAATGGACACATATCCTGCATCGAGGGGGCAATCTGGAAGAACGGGTGAAAGTTCTTTCAGCAGACAGTGGTACATTTCCTGCTCGGGTCAAACCCATAATTTTGTGATATTCCTCTCCATGCCTTTGAAGATGATACCAAACTTCACGAGTAGAACAGGAAAGTACATGTAATGGTTTGTTGATGCCAGTCAGCATTCTTAGACCTGGTGGATGCACAGACACAGCTGAGTTTCATGCTTGCATTGATGTAGTCAACTGTTTATGTACTGTACAGATTTTTTCTTTTTCATTTTGTGTACAGTTTGATATTTGTGTCTTGTCCAGCTTGTGCTTGGTTGTGTCCAATAGGCCAAGGCGACCCCTTGACTTTTGCTGATTTTCCTGATGTGTGTTGCTGGACAAAAGCCAATGGAATACAGTGTCCAGCATGCAAAAGTATAACTGATGCTGTAGCAGGTCAATATGCTTCATGTGGAGACGCTGACAGAATAGGTATGTCTGTCTGTACTTAGTGGTGTCCAGATTAAGGGTTTGAACTTGTGCTGATGTTGATTTCAATGTACCAACTGTTTCCACAGGAGCGCTACTTGAACCTTGCCCACAAGACGTTGGCTTTCATTAGCATGGTTGTCAGCCTGTATGATGCTGACTACATCGTGAAGATTGATGATGATGTCTACTTACGCCTTGACAGGCTTCCCTCAGTTGTGCGCCAGTGGTCCAGCATGAAAAAAGGTGCGCATTTCAAGGCTGGTGTTTTGAATCCCCCAGGGACATTTTGGCCATTGCCAGGGCATTGTTCGATCCATGGTGCTGGTTCCAGAATATTTTTGTTAATTTTCTTGATGTCAATCAATGCATTGCGAGAATAGACGACAGAAGATATGCAATCTTCTGTCCTTTTGATTGGCATCTCATTGTGACTGTGCATTGTTGCTGTCTGTCCTGCCACTTGACTAGGTTCCTCTGCTCAGGGTGCAGCCAGCCAAGATGGTGCTCCAAAAAATGAATCCCAACATGTGCACAACATGGCATGACACTGCTGGTTTCTATCTACCAACCCTTTCCCCACACCCCACTCGCCTGCCCAGTTGCCCATTTTTGCACCAGTGAACTGTACATACCAAGTGTACATGCCTACCATACCCTGACAAGAAGTGAAGGATTCAATGGATGTGCTGTGTGGAAGATGGCAGAGACAGTTAAAATGCAGTGCTTGGCCAATTTCCCCTGCATTGGATTTGTGTGTGGGCAGTTCCATTTTCTGTTGTCTTGTTCCTTATCTGCTTACTTGCCCACTGTTGGGGCTGCACATCAATGTGCTTGTTCCCCCCAAACGTTCGTAAAGTCATATCTGTGACTCAGAAGGCTGTTGCAATGCAGCTGCAGCTGAACTGCACCCATGTATCAGCTCTTTTGGCAAAGTGGCACCTCTTTTTTTATTGTGGCGATGGACTGTGCTGTACATTGTGCAGCATATGCATTCGTGCAGTGGAACCATTGAGCAGTTGATCGTATATGCGAAGAATTGTACCCACTTTGGCCGGAAAAGGCACTGAGTGCAAGTGTCGCGATGATGCAGCATGTGCAGAACTTGATAGAAAACACTATGTTCACTCCCAACACCCAACCTTGCTGTTTGCTAGCTGCAGGGAGCACAGCAAGCATTCAACAGCAATTCCATACTACATGTGTGTGAAACATAGCAACAAACTTTGATCAGTGCATGACAAAGTGGGACCTGTTCAGTGCTTCTGGGTGACATCAGGACACCAGACCACCCCAAGGGCATTATATGTTGCTATTGCGATCCCTCTGCCAGGCTGGTTATATTTGTCAGTGGTAATCGCATCCATGGGTGGTCGAATGTATCAGCATCATGCCACTATCTCATCTCTTGGTTCTGCAATGCTTTGACAAGTCGATGATTTAGATAGTTTGGAACGATGTCCCAAAATAGAAACGTACGAATGTGAGGTGAGGAACGCGCAGATGTGTGTGAATCTGAATAGGACCTGGTCGCATCTTCCCACCTTGCTCACTTGTTCCATCTGAATGTCAAGAGCTTGGTATCGTTTCTGAGCCCATTTGGAACAAGACAGTTGCACATGTATTACTTGCTGCTGGTGTCTTTTGGCAGATTACGTTGGCTGCATGAAGAATGGGCAGATCTTCACCGACCGACACTACAGATGGTACGAGCCACAGCACAGGCTTCTGGGCTCGAAAACATACTTCACACACGCCTGGGGATGCGTGTATGCTCTGAGTGGGCGAGCAGCTGCGCTTCTGTCAAGCATCGATCCAAACATGCTGAGGTTCTTCAACAACGAAGGTGCGAAGGCGCTGGAGATTGTTGCACCAAAACACAGATGCTGCTGCAAGACTCGTTGCCCCTTCAGTACAGTTAATTTGGTACACCATTTACTTTGAAGTTCGTGGCACTTTCAGAATTGACTACTACTAGATCAACAAATGTGAGTGTTGTGGAACGTTGCGCTTTTGTGCACGGACAGAATTACTGGAAATGTGCCAACGTTTGTCACTCCTTGGGAATGCATTTGATGTCGTCATCACCGAATGCATATGCACCAGTTGGTGTGAAGTACTCAGGCACAAAGTACCACGTTCGTCACAACAAGAGATATTCAACAGCCTCCCAGGCGAACCTGCCGTCAGCACTGCATAGAATGGACTCTGCGATCGCTCACACTGGCAGATAAGCGCAGTGGCTGCAGCCTGTGTGTTGGCAGCACATTGGAGCGCCGTGATTTTGGACCAGAGATTGAGAAGCGAAAATTCGCCGTGACCGTGCGCGGCAAGATGTGACATACCATTGCCCTTTGCGTTCAGGGGGAGATGTGGGGGAACAGCATCAGGTAACATTCCATTGCACAATGTGCACAATTGGCTTCGTTCGAATTAGGCGTCCACGGGAATTTGGATTATAGAGGCGTCCAAAGCAAAAGGCGATTGGGCCAGAAACAAGGAACTGGGATCGACGATAGCAGCCAGACCCCCCCACGTCCCCGTGCTCTTGAAAGGCCAGGCTTTGTCAGAATTGGGCCAATGCGGTGGTTCACAAGGGCTGCACAGCATGTGGTGACGTCGTCTGCCATATAAATTTGCAGTTTATGTCCCATTCATTCAAATGTTCGCTTCATTCATTGCATTCAACTCATGCAGCTAATGGAATTTCCGCACTCTGCCGTGTGTGCCATTCAGACGTGACCCTTGGCTCCTGGCTGCTGGCGTTCAACATCTCGCATTATGACGACCGGCGCCTATGCGAGGCGTCGTGCAGCCAGACATCCCTTGTGGTTTACGACTTCCCCGACTGCGCCGGCCTGTGTGACCCCTACGCCAGGCTCCCTGAGGTCCACGCAGACCCGCAGTGCAAGCTCCCGACGTTCCCCGAGGGCTCCCAGGAAGTGCCGAAGGTGGCGGAGATCATCAAGTGCGATGAATGACGGCGCTGACGAAGGCAGGCGGGGTCGAGGGGTGGCGATCCAGACTGGGGACTGCAGGCTCGAGTACATGGCAAAACGGTTTACGACAGAGCAAGGGACAACAGGGGTGCTGTCGCTTGTATCCTGTCCGTTCATCAATGTCCTTGATGCATGTCGTTCCTAACGTCTCATCACCTCTTTATGTTTCCGCCTGTCGATGCTACTCCATCAGCACAGTTACAACAGCACAATCAATCGATCGATTGGTTGATTGATTGATTGACAGTGAGTGACAATGGCGAAGGCGCCTGGCATTAACCCCAGTGGCCTCCGCCACCAGGCAGGGGTTGCCACAGGGACGGGAGCTGTGCTAGTGCGGGTGGCAACGAGGATGCCTGACTGGGGACCGAGCCGGGTACCTGTGGGGGGATGTCCCACTGCTCTACCAAACCACCTGGACCAGGGGCAGCAAGAGGGTAGTCCAACCCCGCAAGTGCCCTTCCACCCAACAACATGTCCCGGCGAGTTGGTCTGGCGCAGTTTAGCTGGAGATGTGCGAATTCTTCATCGTGCACCCATGTGCCTGTTGGTGGCAGTGCGTTGGGCGAACATGGTGGTTCGTACCGCACATTGGCGCACCCGGCTCAAAGGACGTTGAGGATAGATTGGTGGATGTGTGTTTTAGTACATGGGGGCGCGCCCAGCGGAGTTTAGCGTGCTGGTGGACATGGGAGCAAGGTGGCATCCCGGCAAGTGATGGCCCAGGGTACACGGGCAAAGTGCAGCGATTTCCTGTACCCACCTACCCGGGCCCCGCAAACCCAGGTACCAAGTTGGCAGGGTGCGGTACATACTTGGCACATCCGGGCTACGCCTTTAGATAATCACACACCAACTTCGGCAGGGAGTCATAGCTGTTTCTTCAAGGTTAGCTCCTGGCGGCCAGTGAACAACACTGTCACGCACTGTCCTTGTCGAACCCCAAGCCCCAAGCTTCCAAGCCAGTGCCAATTCTCGTTGTCCAGACCACGAGTTGGTGGTTGGGGTTGCCAACTTTCAAACCACCCGCACCCCCTGCCACAGCTGAGGCTTCCAACTCTTTCCCTTCCCCTGCACGCCATCGACGCCTCCTTCACAGCCTGATGCGCAACCGACTGCCTCATCACACGCATATCCTCAACACCTTCCCGACGTCCGGACCATGGGAGCCGCAAGCTGTGAACGGCTCCCCCTGGGTTATGTGAGTCTTACGACGGCTGTGCGTTGTCGGCACGTATGCTGAACGCTGAGTGATTGGCGGCCACTACCCAGTGTTGGTGCCGAGATGCGAAGCTTGTTCATGGCTTTGATGGGGTGATTTTGGGGAAACGAGCGCCTGGCGAGGGCAATGGGAATTGGACACGCCATGCTGGAGTCAAATCAGACAGGAATAGTAGTCTGTCATAGAGTATATATGTGGTGCTGTTGGGTTGGGAACATCCCTCGTTACAACTCAAAGGCCGACTCTCCTTCCCCCGTATCCCCATGAGGGCGGTCGCTCCACGTAAGGGCGCCCAATCGTGGTGGGGCCCAACCCCACCAGGCCAGCTGTTGGCGCAGCCGCAGGGCAGCACTGCGATGCTTGCTTAACACCAGCAAGTTGCATGTATCCAAATGTAAAAATTCTTGATGATGAAAGCTGCGTCAATGACTCGTTGATTGTAGTCCAATGTACAACACAAAAAGTCGGGGCGCTAAAATCGGCCCCAGCGGTTTGTGAACATGGCCGTTCATAGTGCCATCTCTGTTGATCCTGGATATCGACTTAGGGCCCAATTCGGGCCGCCTCTGCCGTGGGCGCCTCTTGGCAGCCCTGACTTTGGGATGCGGCACACGGCGGGCTTCCTTTCTGTCAATGGATGCATGCCAAACGCGCAACCGCCCAAACACGCGCAAGGCGCACAGTGGCGGTCCTGGCGGCCGCTGCGAGGGCTTGACCAAAGAAATTTGGCAAAATTCATCACACAGCACCGCTTTGTCTGGAACGTTCGCTCTCTTGTCACGCGCTCCTTGACCAATGCCTATCGGAGAGTCCATGTCGTGAAACCTTTCACCGCGGCGGATTTCAGCGGGAGGAGTTGCAGTGTCTGAGTCATCCGCGAGCTTTGACCTTGGTTTCATCGCTGTTTGAGAGAAAATGGGCGATGCGAGCTGGACAGTCGCTGCGCATGGACTACCTCGCAAACCATTTTGAGGTACAGCTGTGAAAACCGCCTGTGTGTCACCCCATTGTCACGGACAGCCACGGGCTGTACAGTGGTCAGCCCCAGCTAGCAAGTACTTCGTGAATTGTCGTTACCGGGGAAAGTGTGCAGTGAATACAGTTGCGGTGTTGCGTCCTTGAGGTGTTTCCGCCGTGGGGTCTTAACAGGCTACCTTTTGGTGGCCTCTGCCCTGAGACACATAGTCGTTTTGTGCGCATTGAACACATCGATATATTGATAGGGAGTCACACTGTTTCTGTGAGGAATCTTCTTCTAAGATATTCCCATCAAGGCAATCGCTTCGGACCCTGTTCCCAAATTGAAATATCAGGTTTCCCTAAAATCAATGGTTTTTCAGGATGTAAAACGGCTATTGGAACGTTTCATCCATTGTTTTTGATGAGAAAGAATGTACATGTGATTAAATCAAAACTGAGTCAAATGCATCACATCAAGGCAAGGGAGCAGCCGTCAACACCATAATTGGACAAAGAAAACAACTTCAGTCATTGGCTCGACACAAGCCTAGTGTGCTGCCGATTCCGGCAATGGTTGTTGATACGAATGCTGGCCGAACTGATACCTGTTCAATTCTTGTTGAAAAGCCACCAGCCCTAATCTCCGCAATGTATTGTGGCCAATTATACGTCACAAAAAGGAACGCACAGAAGACAGATTTACCACCATGCAATAATTCCGATGCGTCCGCGCCACTCTAATGTTTTTAAAGCCCTACCTGTTATGCTCCATTTAAACAGAACCCATGCGCCAGCGGATGGTTACGTTAATGATGGTGAGCTACGTGCAATGTTCTTTGCTCCAAAGTCTCCATTTCATTTGGCTTACCAGAACGGGGAAAGCCTTTCTCATGGTTTATTTTGCAATCCCTGCACAAAAATGAATACGCTGCGGTTTCATCTTCATATCTGTACTGCTACACACAAAATCCACAAAGCCTTTCCTGTCATCAGCAAAATTTTCTATGAAATAGCTCCAACGCTCCTTTCGATACAACATGCGATTTCAAAAAATATGGAAGACATGCTGTGTTGCATGTTCATTGTCTGGAGAATCTCCAAAATTTAATACAACACAAATTCTCATTTATAAATAGATTATGGTGAACAAATTTAATTGAATGCTTGTCAGTCATCAAGACTGTGTCGCAGAGCAATTGGTTTTTTCCTGACTGCGACTGCTCGCAATAAGCGTACCTGCTCCTTGCGGCGCCTCTTGACCACGATTTCGCATAACATTTTGTGTCTCACAAATTACATAAATCTAAGCCGCCATATTTTCCGAGGCTTACTTGATGGCTTGTGATGTGGTTTGCCATGCATGAAAGCTCTAAGGGCACCAGCGCGGCTGCATTCCGTATATTCAATTGCGTATCTTCCTGCATGTTTGGCAAGATTACCCTCCTGTTTACGACCTAACGGTGCGAGGGAGAAATGTCACTGTGTGCATGAGCCGTGTTTTAATTAGTTGGTAATTATATCAGTTTTTGATTAGTGAGGCGTTATTTGAAAACAACGCAACATGAATTGACAATGTTTAACATGCGCAATCATATTTATGTATGAATCACGTGAGTCTGCCTTCATGCGCGTCAATGGCCATCTGGTGCGCGTCAATGCGCGTCAATGGTCATGCAGCTAATCATGGGCATTGCTGAAATACGTTCATGCGCTTGCAATCAACCCCTGGACCTAAACCATTGACCAAACCCACCATCCTCTTCGCTGAAGTTTTCCGTTGGTCCAGACGGAACACCCTCCTGTGCAGCACAGCGGCATGGGAGGGGCGGCCCACAGCGGACTCACGTGCCGGTGTGCCGGATGCCGGTGTGTGCGTTGGGCGATAGTAGGGCGTCCCACCGCCACCCAACGCGCTCACCGGCATCTGTCGAGGCCGGAAGAGCAGCAGCAAAACCCAAGCTGCGCAAATGCGATGAGCTATAGCTGAACTGCTGTGAACAACATCACTGCTGTGAACAGCGTCACTGCTTGAACAGCATCACTGCTGTGAGAAGCCAACTCACATTAGAATCCGCCACCGCAATTGAATGCGGCCGGTCGACCCCACACTGCGCCAACCTCTCTTCTGCACCGCCGTGGAGGGAGGCAAGCTGTTACTTCCTCCGCCAAGGTTTGGTATGAGCGGACACTGGTGCAAAGTGACACCGAGAACGCATTCAACCTTGGAGGCGGTTGGTTCCCGTATCGACACAATTCGGACATAGTCATAAGAAGAATGTGCTAAAGCTAACAGACGGTTAGCTCCCATACCGACGCAATTTGGGCAGCCGTATTGTGCAGTAAACTGTGAAAAAATGCACATTTTTTGATTTCAACAAAACATATCTTTTGATCTATATATCAAGACGCCGCGAGCCATCTTCGACGTATTCTCAGGTCGTCAAGACCGTGGATATCGAAGTTAAGGTGTCCCCCGGTGAAGGAACCGAGGGTGTACCAGTGAGGGCTCCTATTGCGAGCCTCGCAGTGCTCCCCCAAGTCAATGGCGCCAAGGTTGTGCAGACACGTCATAGGCCCCTGCCCGTGTGCATGGATAAAGGGCCGCTGATGTCGGCACGTGGGTGGGGTGGGGCCGGGTTGGCGGCGAGGATCGACGAGAATTCCCTGCAGCGCAGTGAAAATATGGAGGTGGTGGTGGTGTGTGGGGTGGGGGCTGGGGGGATGTGAATGTGAATGTATCCTTCAATGAAATAACAAAACATAATACTACTTCCGTTCCAAAAGCAGCGTCGCATCTGCAAATTTTGCTACGAATTTTCGCGACGAACAAAATGTCAACGAATCGCCATTATCGAATTGATTGGGATGTTTTGCGTTGACCTGGGTCTTGGCTACATTAGCCATCACCATAAAACTCGATATTCACAGCCTTGTTAAAATTGCCCTGTCCAGCTCTATCCAGGTCCCCATTGTTACATCTGGCTGATTCGCAAATGTCCCAACCTGCTTACCAGAAATCCACGCACAACTTTGTTGTGCACAACATACAGGGCACAAATAGGACACTACTCCGCCCTGTAAAAAGACTTGATATCCCCACTACTGTGCATTTTACTCGTTGTCTCTTCCAGTATGCTAAATCATGTTTCCGAAATTCTGATTTTCAACATTCGGCCGTTGGTGCCCCAATCTAAGCCCTAGTTTGGCATGTGCAACGTTCTTGATCTTGGAGAGTCTGCCAGATAGATGTTATTTCACAGATATATTTGTCTTTTGGACATTGGCCACAACCTCTGAAATGTTCTTGCTGCCAACCCAAATTCTGTATTAAAGCCAACTCTTTCCTCATTGATTCTGTTGAAATGTTTCCGTTGGAATCAAGCCGTATCCTTAGTGCAGAGCAAACCAACGAAACAAACCGCTCTCTTGGAAATACTTAAAGTCGAACCGCATCTTGTGAAGGTCAAGACAAGCTTGTATGCCCCGTCCCAGGTCCCCGCAAAATGAAAACCGCGTTTCAGCTGCACTCAGCAAATCTCAAGGACGTTTGCCATGTTAGAGGACTTATTCAATACCTCTTGATATGGCCCATCGAACTCAGTTTGACCAGGTTTTATTAATAGTATGTTTTGATCTCCGTTCGTGAAAACAACAGATGCGGCGCGTCATTTGGAACAGAGTTAATACAAGGTTTGTTTTTCCTAGCGTGCATCTGCAACGAGGTAATGCCACACGCCACCTCATACAGTTGAAAGATTTCTTGTTGCCAATGTCCTAATCTCAGATGCCTCACTGAGTACTGTCCAGAAAAAGGCGTGTCTGTCCCACTAAAGTGCATCTTGCTGCTGGTGCCAACTGCCCAATGAGCGTTATAACGCGACACCCTTTGGAGAATCACGTAAGAGATTTGGAACTGGTGAATTGCCCTTTCACCCCCTGTACCCGAAACGGCGTGTACATCTTAAAGGTCGGTATCGATCTTTGAAACTGGAAGCCTTCGCCGCCTTTCAAAACCTATATGCTCGCCCTTCGTTCCCATGGGACGGCGTTTGTCTGATATACACAAGTGGTCTATCGCACCTGGAGATGGCGTGCATAGTGTGCGCCAATCTCAAAACCTACACTTCGCACAGCATCACCCTTGCCATCTTCTCTCCTTCGCAGCTGAGAGACTACAGAGGCTGTGTATTTCCAGGTACCTATGTTTACTGGCATTGCCACAGAAAATCATATGATGAGCAGTGGAGACAACGCAATTTTGATGCCACCCTAAACTAGCAGTCGACGTTGCATCGGCTGCGTTTCCATTCACCTCGGCTGCATGAAAACGTATTCGCAAACTGCCAGGTTGCTGCAGAGATTGATGCGCATGCCATGCAGATCTCGTGGGGCGCGCCGCTAAAGCGATGCGCCTTGGGACTCATAGATTCAAGGGGCGGGCAATTCGGGCTGATGGAGCCTCTGGGAAGTGGAGTCGCGGTACGCGATGGATCGCGCTGACATCGACAATGTGTCTCTCGAATTTCAGGGCATCGAAGGAGTTGAATCATGAGCGAGAATTCTGCTGCCACTGGCTTGGGCGGACCGCGTCCGCAGTCAGCTGGGTACATACAGGTGTGGTACCTCTTCAGTGCTGGTTAGCTTGAGTCAATCGACTTAATAATAAACTGTGTAGTTCAAATTGGCTAAAATGTCATGTTCATGCAAATGTTGCAATTCAGAATTTTTAATGGAAAAATGCAGTACCGTTAACTATGTGCTAGTGCGAGGTACGTTAAGTTTAGTTTGATCCACTTTGAATCAAGCCAATTAGCGCAATATTGCATTGATCAGTTCATAATTGATGGCGATCTACATGAGGGATAGATTTCACCGATGCGTTGCAATGAGAAACCGCACATGTGCCACAAACTCAATTACGCGACTCTCACACAACTTGAGAATAAAGAATATTTCATAAGTGGATCCATCCAACAAAACCCTTAAGAGTCTCGGAAGCTTCCAGAATGGCGTTTGTGGGAACCCGTTATTCCAGCAAGCCGGTGCCACTCGGGATCTTCAGGCCATCCAAACGTTGCTCTGGGATTGCCACGACACCCAAGAAGAGCCGAATCCCCCATCGCCTCTCCGTCTGCCACCCTGCACTTCTGGCCCATCCCGCCCCGCCATGCCACCCCGCCCTGAATCTCGTTCGTCTGTTGCTGCGCGGCGCGGCAGCAGGTCAAGGGAGAGGACAAAAACAAGACTTTTGACGTCGTGTGGCCTAAGAACATTTCTCCCACGGCCAGCGACGCGTTCTCGATGGAAGCTCAGCCGCTCGGGCTCGAGGCCGCGCGAGTCTCAACCCGCAGCAGTCTAGAGGAGGCGCCGCGCACGACGGAAACTGTGCCAAATGCGGCAGAAGGGAAGGACAAGCAAGGAGTGCTTCTGCCTCCTACTGTGGCTCAGACCCCTGCTGAGTCGGTTGTGGCAGATGCGGGGAAGGCAGACCTCGCAGAGGTAGATAATTAAACAACCAAATAATCAGTCACGCAATCGGCTTCGTCAGCCAAAGTATCAATGAGTGAACAAAATGCCCTAAAATGGCGATTTATCAATGCAGCATCATTGTCAGAAAGACTGCTTTGCGACGCCGACTGCAGTTTCATGTTGGCACCGAGTGGCGCTTGGCACAGAGCGGCGCCATCGCATTGACTGAGATGGCAGTAAAGCAAATACGTCAACTACGTCAATACGTGTCAAAACTATCGCGGTTGGCATCTACAAAATGTGGTTTTCCACTGCTGCACGGCGCCCTATTTTCAGCTATTTATATTTGGCAATCATCACAACGAACCACCCCATAGGGTCCCCAGGGCGAAGGAACACATACATGCGCAATGAGACATGTGACAATAACGTTGCTGAGTCATCCTGGCCTCGACATAAGACTTGGAGCTAGGGGAATGGGTGGGGGTGGGCGGGTCTGAGGGTCTGAAATTAACGTCAAATTGACGCTAAGCGTAACAAAATCGACGTAGCGCCGTCCCCAACTCCATTAACAATCGTGTAGAGATCGCGTTAAATCGTGTAATTATCGTGTGCAAGAGGGGCCAAGCCGCGTAGTGGGGATTGAATCAGCGTGCATGATGTCTGCACATTTTGACACGGTTTGCGAGATTTCACACTGTTGAGCACCGCGAATGCTGGCCGACTTTTTTTATTTGCTGTCCTCAGGCGCAGCGACGGAGGTCGGATCGAATCATGTCCGTCATGCCGTCGTCAGAGTCTGACGGATTCCTCGCCAGTGGGGCGCTGAGGTCAGAGCTGGCGACGAGCACCACGCTGCTGCAGAAGCTGACGGAGAGGGCGCTGATGAGGAAGGCCCACATGGTGGCGGACCTGACGCAGTGCGAGCCGAACCACCCAATGCAGAACAGATTCGAGCACGTCGAGGACCGCTTTCCGAAGAGGCAAGGGCGCCGGGAAGGGACGTGCGCGAATGCAGCACCCGGAGGTGTTCCGTTGCGGCCAGCTGGCCTGCGGGCTTGTTATTTCCCTTCGCGCCACCATTTTTGCGTTCGCGCTTTCACGCCCAAAACGCGCAAATTAAAAAGCCGGCCATGCTTACATTTGCGCAATTTAACGGCTCGCCAACGCACCCAGGTTATTTGGCGATGTCCCAAACAGTGATAAGTTCTCCACCCCTCGAGCACTGGAAGCCAGCTCTACCTCGCCCTGGGCACGATCGACGACGTCGCCGAAACAACGGTCGTTTTCTGCACACTTCAGCGCGTCTAGCTCGCACTCCGCAGACTCCCTGGGCCCGTAGGCCCTGGCTGTAAGTTACCGCCAACAATTCGGAATGCAAAGATATTCAAGCAAAGACCCGTGCTTGCAAGCGCGTTACGCAATATCGCGTTATTGGCAAGTATACCGAATTTTGGAGTAACTGGGGACTATCGATAGTTGGGTGGAAACTACTGAATGCTCCAGCATGTACAGGTTTAACACGCGGCTGTCTACTGCAAGCGCTGAGCTCTTTGGAGCGCACCTCTCATGGATTCAATGCCATTTGAAATCTGGTTCAGGTCGGATGGCTCCGTTCCACGAAGCAGATCGAGACTCGGAATGTCGAGAAACATGGTCGACAACGACACCAGATCCGAAGGAGATTCCTTGGGCAGCAGGGCAAAGTGCCCAAGGCCCCGCCCGCGATTCGGGCTTCGAGTGCACCCGTCGCCGCCCACGAACACTTCCAAGTCTCGCTCGAGATCGGGCGAAGAAAGCAAATCTTTCACAAGTTCGTCGATGATAGACAGGTCCAGAAAAGCGCATTTGGATGGCCCTATCACCAGAGTGTCGTCCACGTTGACAAGCTTGACATCTTCAAGGTGACGTATTATATCTTACATATCAGATATCATATATGTAATGTATGCGGGCTTCGATATGGACGAAACTGTTGGCACGCCCGTCTTACCTTGCAAAGCGCAGATGCCACGTATTTCTCAACGCACCGAATGTGCTTCATTTGATCGCTATTGCTAGTAATTTATTATGTACAATTACTGATAGTAATTGTCGTATCCACTGTTTGGTTGATATTAATTTCACGTGAATCATCTCATTCGTATTCACGTTCAGTTTTTTCCGGCCATGTTTACGCACATTTATGGCTCGTCGACGCACCCAGGTTACAAGATGATGTCCCAACGTTGGTCAGTTCTCCGCTCCTCGAGCTGCTCGAGTCAGGGTGCTCGAGTCGAGCACCCGCAACACGGGGTCACCTTGCCCAAAGGCAACGATGTCGCAGATCAAGAGGCTATTTTCTGCCCACTCCAGCGCATCTGCCTGGAACTTACCGGGCTCTCTAAAACTCTACGTACTGCCTTTATGTGCACAAGGCGTTTTCACGCATTTTTACGCCTGTTTGTGTGCAAACACGTAAAGACTATCTTGCGCATAAATACGCATCAATGTGTGACTGTCTTGTTTGCGCAGCAAGCAACAAGGCTGCCTTTGTTGATATATCAGTGGTGCCATTTGCACATTAAAGTCAGTTAATTGATTGGATAATATTACCCAATCAATGTGGCGCTCTCAAAGAATTTCCAGTTACAAAATGCACTTTCGCGCAGGCGCGGTTAGCGCAAATCTGTTACTTACGACAAACCACGAAGAATTTATTCTGTGTTTCAATACGCCGGCGCCACGCCTCGGGGTTACGTTTTTGGATTCTATGCAGTGTCTCAACAATTGATCGCTCTGATCCCATGCAAGAGATTAACGCGCCAAATGTCATTGCGAAAAGCGCACCGTTGTTGTCTCTACCCATGGGTAATTTAAATGGGCTCCTTTTCCCGTACCTAATGCACTGGTAGAAAACAGCCTGGCATAAAAGGGGCTGTGATGGCATCAATTTGTGTCAAAATGGGATCGCAGGTGGCATCGCAAAAAGGATGGTTTCTACTGGTGATGGCCATTAGGTACCATTCACAATACCTGTCGTAAAATTGCGTTCACAGCCGACCGACAGACATTCGCGGTGTCTAGTGACAGCACTGTAATTGCTTAGAAGATTCATTGCGTACGTTAATGAAACCGCAATCTGAAAAACGCAGGTCCGTGCCCAATACAACAGTGCAGTTGTCTGAATTTATGACTGCAAGTACTAGCGAATCTCAAAACCGCTTTGACAAAATCCTCTGAATAGAAAAGGACGCTGAAAATGCGGTCAACATAACACGATTTGGTACCATAGCGCCAAATCGTTGAGCCGTGTTACCATGGCCATGCTAGCACGGTTCAAGCTTCAAGTGCACAATTTGGTCTCATTTGAACACAATTTGAGTATAGATAGAACTATGTGAAATTAAGAAAATTTCTCCAGTGAATGCTTACTTAAAAATGCCTCTGAAAGTGAAACACGTTCAACAGCATGGCCAAAGTCATTGGATGTAATGGCGATGACACATGTACTCATATCGCTGCATGTTTGAAACTTCAGAGGATATGTGCTGGAGAGAATGCACGAACGCCCTGATGTGACGAGATCCAATTCGGAGACAACTGTTAAAAGTTTCTTCAAGGACAAGATACCTACACGCAAGATCCGCCCCAGGACGGCCAAAATGGTGCGCACGGGAATTAGACCGGCCCGCAAGCGAGCATTATCTGACTCGACATAACGTTTAGCAGTCCGTCGACAACCTTCAGTCTGGATTGAAGAAATTTTTTCTCATTGGGCGCACCCACCCAAACGGACTCTCAACCGCAAGTTTGTGGTACTCAATGTGATGGAATTTTGTGGTGTGCATTACAAGGTGTATGAAATGCTCAGTGTGCCTGAGCGTCAGTGGGAAATCGTGGAGTTGTGAGCATGTAGTGAATGACCCAGGGAAAATTTAATTGAAGAGCAAACGAATAAATTCCAAGTCCCACAACCACTTCCCAGAAAGGCTAAACGCCTATTAAACAATTCGTTAACGCATGCAGTATCTTTGAATCATCCTCACAGAATCTTCTGTTGCAGTTGAACTTCGGCACAGTCGCTCTGAACTCTGCGTAAATTTGCATATTCAACGGAGACTTCACATCTCTTTGTTTACCTTAGAGGCTCAAATTACTAGCGGAGGCACCATTTCGGCGATGCCAGCTGCGGTGCCATTTTGACACAAAGTGGCGTCATCACAGTTACTGCGATGGCATAAAATTAGCTGCCATGGCACCAGTTAGTGTCAAATGGCATCGCGTTTGGCATCGCAAAATCTTGCTTTCTGCTGGTGAAATTTGCGGGCAAGGTGAGCTCTCCGCCGAAACGGGCCGGCAGTGGGTGGCTGAGGCGTCGACGCATGAGCAAGAAACGTCCCGAATTCCCCCAGTTCTAACGCCAGACACCCCGAATTTGCGAAAATTGGAAGACCTCGGTAAATATTGGGGCTCTTAAGGAGCTTAAGCTCCGACGAAAACAGACAGACCGTTGCGCAGCACCGCATTCACATGATTCGCATTCGCTGAATCCACCGTATTCACGTAGCTCGGAACAATGCTGACAGGTTTTGTTTTGAGCAGGTATCTATATCAAGTAGCTGTCATTTTTTTTCAAAATTGCACTGGCCTACCCGTTATGAACATGAGCGATGCTCATAAAACACCTTGCGAATAACAGCATCGACGGAATTATTGCATTGAGTGGGACCACTCCCAACGTTCGCGGATGTAGTCGAAAAGTCGAGTCGAACATCGTAGTCCGGCCGAATATGCCAAAAAAGGCCCCCTTGAGGTCCGGGTGTCCCTCATTACACAATGGGATCTGAATTCAGATCCCAAGTGGGGACCTTCAACATTGCCACCTCACTGACGCAAAGGTAATGCAGCCAGCGCCGATCAGACTATATCCCAAAGATCCAGGCCCTCCATGCTCATGGCAGTCACCCATGGCCACGAGAGAGGCTCTCAGGTAGAGGCTCTCTTGCGATAGTCTCTCAGAGAGGCTAGAGCCAGAAATGGCGCTCAATATGCGTCGCGCTATGGCCGATTTTTCGGATCTCCCCTGCATTTAGGGGATTGACATGGGTGCGAATCTTGAGCTTGCACCCTCTTCCATCCAGGCCGTTTGGCCTGGATACACGGGATGTGTCTGTGACTTTCCTTTCTGGGGTTTGCCACTTTCCTTGACCGCTGTGTTTGTCCTATGCATACTACAAGTGCACGTGAAATCCAACGAACTCACTGATGCCCTTCCTCGATCGGCGTAATTCCCCGTTTCTGGGTGTCAAAATTGCTATTTAGGACGTAATACACTAGGAAAAAACAGGCCAGATGACACAGTACTGACACGGTCTGCTCAAAATCCAACCGTGTACTTTCGGCAAATGTGGTCCCAAAAATACACAGTTAGTACACACATTGACACAGTTTCAACCGTGTACCCTCACACAACTGTGTATACTACACGGTTTCCTAGGATGCACGGTTAAAACTGTGTCAATGTGTGTACTAAATGTGTATTTTTGGTACCACATTTGCCGAAAGTACACAGTTAGATTTTGAGCAAACCCTGTCAGGACTGTGTCATCTGGCCAGTTTTTTACTAGTGATACTCAAGCGTTCATGCGCATTTATGCGCAAAACAGTTTTCACGTTTTTGCGCATAAGTAGGCGTAAAACTGCGTAAAAATGGGCGCTGTGTACATAACGCCAGTCATACACTCAAGGAGTCCGGAGAGCGGTGGCTAGATGCGCTGGGGTGGGAAGAAAGCGCCCTTGCGTAGTTGCCCTTGATTAGGGCGAGGTGGACGCTGTTTTGTGGGGGCTCGAGGAGCCGGAGGGCTGGTCATTGTTGGGAACATAATGTAACCTGGGTGTGTCAACGAGCGAGAAAAATGCGTAATTACAGCGTAAAAATGGCAGTTTCTGTATTGAAACGTTTGTAACCGTAAAATCGTAAACGCAAAAAAGATGTCGTAAATGTATTTGACAAGCCTGCTGGGTGTTGCTTTCGCCCTTTTACTTTTGCTGCTAGGATCCTCATTCAACACCCTTTAGGACAATTTGGTACAAGCAAGTAGTGTAAAGTACTGAAGCTTACATCACTTTTCGCAAAAACAAAATTACCCACTGTTGGTGTTTTCTGTGCTGTACGCCAGATGTACACCAGCTGGGAGAGCATTCGATTGTGGTTGCGCGGTTCTCATAGCCTGCATGGCCCAAGACCCGTGTTCTTTTCCTAGATTTGATAAATTCGATACTTCAATTCATTACCACCCTTGAGGTTCAAAGGTTCGGAAAGGTGATATGCGAAATTGCTTACATATTCACGCAATTGCGCATATTTTTCGCAAGATTGGGCAGGAGTTATGAAAGAGCATGTACAAGCACAGAAAAAACGCAAACGGAAAATCGTTCATGATGGGCCATATTGCACTTTGGTATTAATAACCGAGGACGGTTGTCATAAACACCTACTTAATTTTTCGACGTTGAAATAACTTTGTTGCTAAGGTTTGGTACTAAAAGTCTGAAAACATATTGTTGTTGGTGCTGACGACGTTGCCACTTCCTGTTACGCAGTTGAAATGGAAAGTGGAGAACGAGAAATCCGTGCCCGAGCCAAAGGCGAGTCGGCCAACGACGACATACGACGCTCTGCTGTCGCTGCTATCCGCTCGAGGGGCGGTCATGAATAGGTGGGAAGACTTCAAGATCGTCATGTACATATACGAACTCTGGATGCTCCCTCTTCGCGTGGCCTGGGGCACGGGATACGGACGAATCCAAGAGCTAAAGTGAGTCAAGTGGACTGCGATGTTGGCATGTTCATGCACGCCCCTTGCATCCTTCCAGAAGATCCTTTCGTGATGAGACCCGTTGCCGTTGATTGATATTGCCGCATGTACATTCAACGCAACAACGCATTAGTGCTGAGAAGGCGCTGGCCAAAATGCAACCCCCGCATCTGCTACTACTAACCAGAGAATCGGAGTGCTTTCCCTTGACTTGGCCATGTGCAACTACCACTACTAGAAAACGCCATGTCTGCGATGCCAGCTGAGATACCATTTTGACAGAAAGTGGTGCCGTCACAGCGATTGCGATGGTATAAAAGGGGCTGTGATGGCATCAATTTGCGTCAAGTTGCATCGCAGCTGGCATCGCAAACAGGCTGTTTTCTACTGGTGTACTGCGAAGCCACCTGCGTTCCTCATGGACCAGTATTCCTCAAGGGCCACGAATAGGTGTCGATTCTCAAACTCAACCTGCTTTCGAAAAGGGCGCGTGGGGCGCCACAGGTGCTACCCTCTGCTGGACTCGTCGTGGACAAAGGGCTGGACCTTCTGGCTGGACGTGACATTCGACTTCCTGTTCGCAGTGGACATCCTGCTCACACTCCTGTCTCGGGTGGGTGCGGAATGCAAGTGCGTTTATGAGTGTATTAATAATTGGTAAGCACAATAATGGAGTGCTCCGTTGATGGGGCACGCATCGCCAACCGCCATTTCAGTCAAAGCAGCTACCGCAGAGTATCACTATATTATTATAGCAAAACTATTTGATTGCGTGAAATTAATTTATGATTGCGGTTTTGAAAATACTCAATAGCACTGTCCGCTCAAGTGTAAATTATCTTTAGGTGCAAGGTGCGACACACGGTTTGGGCCCCAAAGGGGTTTACAGCATCGATCATGGTGGTAGGCCAAGATTGTACGGCCGCGAGCGGTTTGTCGTGTTGGCCAACTGCACTCGAGGCAGGCACCAGAACCATTGTGCAGTAACTACACAGGTGTGGCAAACAACAAAGGGTAACAAAAGCAATCCAAACGGGAGGTTCCTTAACGCGTTACTAAATTGCTTTTCCTCTGCGCGCACTATATGGGACCATATGGGACCATGAATAATCGATTCCGAACACACTTTCTGCTTGGTTTTCACGCCCATCATCGCCTACCAGGTGCACGGGTTGTGTTTTGTCATTTTGCGACAAATGTAGTTCATGGATTCTGATCAGCACGCACTACCGCATCTTCTGCCCTTGCGAAAACTCCCAGAAGCTGCAATGGTGGGACGCACATGGTCGAAATGCATGTGCAGATGCGTAGAACACACCGCTGACGACAACGTCCCCGTTTCAGCTCGGCGCGGACCAGACCTCGGCCGCCGGCAAGCAAGATCGAGCGACGGACGGCCACGAGTACAGCACCTTTGAAGCCACCCTGAACGTGGCCCAGCGCTCCTTCAGAGGCCTGGAGACGCCCCTGAACAGGTACCTCCTGTCGGAGCACATCATCAGCGAGGCCACGGATCCGGCCGCCACGGACTGGAAGGCGCGCCTGCCCAGGATACCCGTCCCCGACCGCCCCGCCTCGCGCAAGAGGGGCGGCATCGCGTCTGCTAATTCGGTGCAGGGATTCAACGAGCGCAGCAGTAGGTCCGCCATGGAATGCGGCCGCACGGACGGCAGGTTTGTCCTGAGCGGCGGGAACGGGAAGGTCGCGCCGGGGAGCATTGGCCGCTGGAGCGCCCCCAGGGGAGCGCCCTTCAGCCACCAGTCCCAGTGGAGCATAAGGGTGGGCACCGACCACGGGATAGAAGACCCGGAGCTGATGCACGGCGCGCACCTGTCGTCCGCGGAGGCCGTGCTGAAGTTCCTGCAGCGGAAGCCGAACTTCAGGCAAGGGTTGCTTCCTGGCCGGCTGCGCGACAAGTTTTGAAGGTTTAATTGGGAGGATTGGCGACTCTTGTGCTTTAGCACAACATTGCACTACTCCGGCCCTCCTCGCCACCGTCGCCTTGGCGTGCGTGTCTTATGTGTGTGTGGGGTGCGGGGGGGTGGGGTGGGGTGGGGTGGGGTGGGTTAGGGTGGGGGAAATTCAGTGTTAAAATTGTATTAACACGTTGGTGTTGGGATATGCAATGCCACCTGCCTTGGCTGTGCGGCATCCCGTGCATCTTCACACGACCAGAAGCGCCGAACCATGCAACTTCTATGAGAAAAATTGCAACTACTATGAGATAAGATTTATTCAATTCAGGAGCGGCAAAATGAAGATTTTCGATTGCCAAATGCTATAAATCTCATCTCCCGATCATCAAGTTTGATGGAAAATTATGAGGCACTATCAATGATAGATATTCCAGGTTTGCACGATACTTATCATTGCAGTATATGAATGCGGGAGCGGCGAAATGAAGATTTTCGATTGTGAAATGCTAGAAAGCTCATCTCCCGAGCATCAAGTTTAACGGAAAGTTATGAGGCACTATCAATGATAGATATTCCAGGTGTGTACGATACTGATAATTACTGTATATGAATGTCATGAAGGTTACAAGGGCATTAAGAAACTAAACGCTAAAATCCTACGCCCCAAAGCATCCTGCATGCCTTCATGAACATCGCGATCTTGATGTACGACAAAGATCTCAGGATTTTGTAAAACATCCCATTACACGTCATGCATTGGTATCAACACGCCATGCATCTGAATCATTCAATCTGTTGTTTGTATTTCCATTCCTTTTTTTATATTTCTCCAAATTTATTCCCATTATATACCGGGAAAGGGGATGGAATTCGGATAAAGGCATCGCGCATCTGCGATGCGTTGATTGTATTGTACAGTACTGAATTCCAAACCACATTCCCAAGAACCAGAGCTTGTTGATTGGTTAGGTGGATACACAGATTCACATTGTAGATACACAGGATTAAGCGGGGAGAAATGTGATTTACTCGTGCAAATTACAATTGTGGGCGAACTACAATTAGTTGTCCTTCACACAACTAAAATCTGCTTGCGTATCAAGAACAGAACAGATTAGAGAAAAATTAAATATGGGTAATAAGGAAATTATCATTAAAGCCATTTGACAGGTGCGTCTGTCAAATGACTTCAATTACCATGTTTCGTCAATCCCCGCATTCCTTTATTCGCACACGTGCTATTGACTCCTCGTCGAATTGACAGAGGCATTTTATCATTACAGCTGTTTCCGATTTGCCACATTGATGTTCCCATCATCGGAACTTTGCAAAGTAACAATGCTGAACATGCAACGCAGTTGAATGAAGCGATTCTGCGCCACGTGTTCAGAGGACTGAATCCCGTGGCCATCAACTCAGCGACATGCAAATGCCATCAATCACATCAATTTTCAATCGGATTCAACAGAGACACACACAACTAAGAATTGATCGGCAGACTACTGCTTCAAGAACAAGGGCAAGTTGTGCGTACAGAACGAACAACGAGCTGTCGCGTGTGTGCCGTCCAGCGCATCATTAAGCACAAACGGACATCCGAATTCCAGCCGTTGATATTGCATGCCCGGACACGCAGGAACTATCTGCTGAAGCGCATGATTCTGGACATATGCTCCTGCGTGAGCATCTACATCCCCCCCCTGCTGCGGTGGCCGGTGTGGACGTGGTGGCTGGCCGCCATCCCCCGCGCCAGCCGGCCCCTGGCTCTGTACCAGTACTTCCGGGCGAGGGAGCTCATGGTCCACCTGAACATACGCCACATCGCCTTCTTCAAATTCGCCGTCCTCGTGCTGGGCACCGCCCACTACGTCGGCTGCATGTTCTTCTTCATCTCCAGGCTCAGCGGCTTTGACGAAAGGGAGCTGAGTGTGACCTGGCTGGAGCAGTTCTACAACATGAGCTCCATGGACCTGGGCTGCGGATACGAGGGTACCATATTCGCGCCGTACTTCCTCACCCTGTACAAGGCAAGGGCCGCGACCAGAATCACACAGACACCGTGCATCGTGCGCTGGAAACTGAGCCTCCGCTTGTGTTTATAAGTTTTCCGGAAGGGTCAAGGCCGCCTGATGCACTGCTGGCTGCCGAGCCTTCAGTTAATGTTTGGCAGCTCTTCGCCACCGCGATGTCAGTGAATGCGCACCACGCAAAGATATGGTCCTATGCCGCAAAAACAGAGAAATCAACTGAATCAAGGGCGCATCGGATCTCCCCCGAGATTGGATGGAACCCGGCCAGTCAGGGCAGTTATCGACGACGCTGTGTGTACAGCGGGTGAACTCTTGGGTGGTTTTGGATCGCCTTTGTGTTAAACTATCAATAAATGGCATCAGCAAAATTTGCGATCACGTAGGGATGTTGCAAAGGTAAGCATGTAAGCATGTGCCTACCATGGGTTCCTGCCCATCTGCACTTTCTGGTAGAAGAGCATGTAAGGCATAACACTTGCCAGTGCGCAGTACGCTGCGTTTCATCGATTGATCTAGAATTGAAACGCAGTGTATGATTACCTCTCCGCGCCAATCGCGAGCTGATTCGCTGGTTTAGTACAGCCCTGTCCTGCATTAAATGTCGCAAACGGTCACAATGGTAAGTCGCCAAATGCCTGATGTCCAAGAATGTATAAGCTATTGAACGTGCTCCGCAGGGGCTCAACGGGCTGACGAACCTTGGCTATGACCCCATCGTCCCGCAGAGGATAGAAGAAATGTCCTTCTCCATTCTGGTCATCTTCTTGCAGATAATCATGCAGGCGTACATACTAGGGACGCTCTTTCACTACGTCGTGAAGAAGGACGCCAACATCGAGGCCTTCAGGCAGGAAATGCGGGCACTGTCCATATACTGCACGACCAGGAACCTTCCCGAAGATCTGAAGAACAGGCTGATAAAGTACTACGAGTTTCAGCAGCAGAAGACGATGGCCGACGATGAAGCCAGGGTCCTGAGGGCGCTGCCCGCTTCCCTTCGGATGCGCGTCGCGAGCCACCAGCACAGCAACATCATAAACAAGAACGAATTTCTGTTCAGAGGGTGCAACTCCCAGTTCCTTAACCAGGTAGCACCCGAGCTTGGAACTCGGTTCAGTAGTTGCATGGTTTTATTTAGCTAAACCAGGTCAAATATAATTTAAAAATTGAAAATTAATTGAAAAAAAACAGTTAACATTAAATCAACTGAAACATTTGCAATACTAAAGACATGTAATTCAGTGTTGGGGTGTCGTGGGCAGTAGAGTCCAAAGTCGTGGGTGAAAAGGTGCCACGCAATAAGGGTTTGTCCTCGCATGTACGTACCGTGTTCAACCGATTCTAAAATGACCATAGCAATAATAAAATATGAATTTAAGGGAGCACGATTGACTAAAATAATCTGAATTAAATTGATTGAAACTGTCTGAAGATAGACACATGGAATTGATTTGAGCAATGTTGACAAATAGCGATTATACAACTAAATTTAATGTGCGCCTAGCCAAAATATAAACTTGAAGGCGTTCATGGCGTCGGCTCTACCAAGTGCAACATATTGAGAGTTGCTCTCCAGCAATTTCTTTTGGATGATCAGCCTTTTGGATGCAAAGCGTCAATGCAGTGCGGGCGGTTGGGTTAAGCAGTTGCCCTCGAAAACTCGTTCATGTCGCTGTTCATTACATAACCAGGCTCAGGGAAGTTCGCGGTGCAATTCTAGCACTAGCGTCCTAGTGCGCGGTGCATGCTTTGCGCCCCACGTTGTATCAAGCACACTGGCGACGCCTTGTGGCGCTGCCACACAACATAAGTACATCTGCTGGATTTATCTGCAGTAGGTATGAATATGGAATTCAATTGTGGTTGTTGTCGGTCAGGCTTGGTTTTATGTTTACGTTTGCGTCTTCACTTTTACGTTGTTGCGCGTAAAACCGTAAATTTGCAAAAGGGCCTATTTTTACGGCTATTTTTACGTTTTTGCGGCTCCCTGGGACACCCAGGTTACATGATGAAAACTGTGTGCAATGATCCATCCTTGGCCATCTCCAGCATCCACAACACAATGCCCACCTCGCCATTGGCAAGGGCGATAATGGCTTTTAACAAAAACTCGTCTTCTGCCCCATCCAGTGGGTCTGGCTCACTACCCAGACTCCATAAGTCTGTATGTACTGCTCTTATGTACACCGGGCAGTTTCTACGTCGTATTTACGTATTTTACGCATTTTTACGCGTGAAAACGTAAAAACTGTTTTTATGCATAAAAACGTAAATACGATCAGTTTTTACGGCGCAAAAACCAAGCCTGCTGTCTGTGCAGCATTATGCAATTTGTTGCGAACCACATACCTCTCCCTCTGACTTGCCCAACGTGCCGCATCGATCTCAGAAAAATCTGTAAATTCAGTTTTGGACGGAGGAGGTATTTCGCACTCATTGCTTTGCATACAGAACTTTTTCGCGCACATTTTCAGAAATTACAGATTCAATTGAATATATCCAAATGTATAATTCACCGTAAACAATCGGCCGAAACACACGGTCCTGAAAATGGTGTTGTGACTGTAAAAGCGTTGGCAATGTCGTGGAAACATCGTGTACCAATCGTGTATTCATCACAAAATACACAGCTGCCGCTGGTACGCTGTTGAAATTCTGCAAAACCGTGTTATTTATCGCGCTTTCCATGGTGGTAAGGTGGGCCACTTTCGTGGACGACACAGGGCTGTAAACTACACGATTTTGGCAACCGTGTAGAACCGTGCTCCAAAGTACACGATTTTACCCGGGTTTTGCACGATTCCACACGATTGTGCACCGTGTAAAATGTTCGAATTTCGCGAAGTGATTTACAGTACAGGCCCCAGTTTTCGACTCTCTTATGACCATGAGAGGAACCCATTCCAGCCACAAATGTTGGAATAATGCCCGACCATCGGCAAGAGATTCAATTGGATTTGAGTGCTTGCGGTCCTGGCATCATTTGTTCGAATGCAGATGGGGGAATTGTGCTACTGATAGTGTATCTGGGAAACACGTTAGACATCGGTGCAACATTGTTTGCGCAGTACCATTGATGCTGCGCCAAAACAATGGTGCAGCAAGGGACAGTGAATCAGCATTGACGCGAAGTTTTCACCCACATCAACGCTTGTCAGTATTCATGTAAAGGCGTTTACCAAAGCGCAGTTCTGCATTGCATCGATGTCAATGAAGTCACCAGATTGCAGCAACGCCTGGAGTTTTCCAGATGTGGTAAATGCGAGGCAGCGCTTGCGAGCAAATGGCTTGCGGAGACTTGCGCCCTTCAAAGCCTGCCAGACGTATGGGATCTATGTCAACATGGCAGATGAGATCCAAGGAATTCGGTGACGGTGGCGGTGGCGGTGCCCTGCAGATACTTATTCGATTGAGGGAGGTGTACCTCATGCCCGGCGAAATACTGCTCCGCGAGGGCGAAATGGCAAGGGAGTTGTGCTTCGTGATGAAGGGTGTGCTGGAGGAAATAAGGGGAGATATGACGATAAAGACCGTCCGGTTCGATTCCGAAAGCCCCAACGTCACGGGAGTTTCGGCCTTTTTCATGGGAATTCCGCAGCCCCGTACCCTGCAGGTGGGCGCCGTGTATATACAATAATTGGCGCTGTGAGTGCGCCGGTGAACGCGAGAACAAAGTTGCACGCGATTTGCGCTGCATCGCAAACAAGACCAGCATCTGCAGTTCTCGCGACCGGTGCTTTTTTCTGTTATTTTCAGCTAAAACTTCCAGAGAAAAGATCCTGGAAAGTGCCATGTACTTCCCCCCACCCCCTCCTCTTTGGTTTTGTTGGGGGATGTCTGAATAACACAGCAACTTCGAATCTCGTCCAATGAAGTTCTTGGTGTTGTCCACATGAACTAAACGGCTGAAGTGGATTGGCCTAAATGCCATGTGTGGAACCGAAAATTTATAACCGCGGGTGTGAGACATTCTGCAAGAGTTTCAACTCTCCATATCTTGAAGCGGGCAATGTGCGCACGGTGGCCAATGCACAGCGCGAAATGCCATGTGCTCAAGTCGTCGACGGCGTGAATTCCTTCAGAAACACTGATCCTGGTGTCACGCCACAGGCGAAAACCACAAGCGACGTTACGTTATTGGTGCTGGCGCGTTTCGATTACGACGACATTGTCACAAACTACCCTGAGCAGCAAGACATCATAATAACCAACGTTCTGGCCTACTATGAACTCGACAAGGATGGAAACGACTTGGGGTTCATATCGCCGGATGAGGAGACGTTTGCCATGGGGAATGCTTTCCTAGACGAGAAAAAGCGAGTCAAAATCATCATACAAGCGGGGGTGAAGAAGCGAAACGCGGGTCAGCGGTCACTTGCGAAATGGCATCAAACGGCGTTGACCTGTTGTACCATTGCAACGCAATGTCAGTGTAGATAACCAATCAGCTAATGTTATGCTTCTTCTTTGTCGGAATAATGATTACTGCTTAACGTTCGGCTTGGGTTCATCAGCACATTTTGTACTACTGATGGACAATTACCAACGATGGGGTCAATTCAGAGTCGCAAAAGACCCGCGCAAAATCCACACCATTTGCCGATGCCTCATATTTTGCAAGCGGTCTTTTCTCGCGGCGTTTCGCAACAAGGGTTTGTGTTTTCGTTGATACACAGTGGTAATTACGTATCCCATATGAGAGTTCAGCGCAGGATTCACCGGAAAAGCCCAGGTAGATGTATTTTAAATTCATATCCATGGCCATGATAACAAATGAACACCTTCCTCTGAGGTCTGCGGGGCGACATGTCCCTCAGTCTGTCGGTGAAATTTTTCAATTTCACCGTTCTTGCCATCATTGCCATCGTCACCATCAGAACTTCATCATCGAAAAGGCTTGCCATCAATTGTGCGTCAAAACCTCAGCTTAAGATTCAACCATTTCATAGGATGAACCGTCTGAACGCACCATTTTCAATAAATTTGTCTCATGCGCAAGACAACTTGGTTTCATTGAGGGCCAACAAACCTTTCCACATGACCCCCCTTGAATATATCCTATATGCCTGTTTCGCAATTAAGGAACGCATGCACATAGCATGCCTCATGAACTGAGTGCTGAGTTGTCTCAACGACTGGTGAAACAATTTGGTTGCATAAATAACTGCATTCCACGTTCACCACCTCCGTATGTATTGCCATAATCAAGATTTCCGTTTTCAAGCCCATAAGTTTTTGCGTCATGCATTGGGAAGCGCCGTTGCATAATCGGATGGCCGGCAGCCATAATCAGCTTCAAATATTCGAGTGGCAATTATTCAGCACTGTCAAATTTAAATGTGCATTAAATGCATCAGAAGCGTCGCGTTTGTCACCCCCCTACATGCCGCATCTAACCATTGCATTGAGGTTGCCTTGAGCTACTTGGCAATAGTTTCCAGCGATCGAATTTCCCCCTTGCAGCCTGCGACGCAATCACAGCAGTTTTCCAGCTTTGGCAGAAAACACCATATTTGCGATGCCAACTGCGACGCCATTCGACACTGAGTGACGGCACCGCAGTGGTTTGCTGTGGCAATAAACTACCCTTGGTGGCATCAATTCGTGTCAAATGATATGGCAATTAGCCTCGAAATAATAGAGTTTTCTACTGCAGCAAACATTGCCATGTTTTGCTGTCAGCAGATGCGATGCGCAACATGATATTTGCAGCACTGGAGGGCGATGTGGAGACGGTTCGGTCCCTTTTGAAAAGAGGTCTACCAGTTGACACTCGCGATTTCGACAACAGAACAACGCTTCACTTGGCAGCCAAGGAAGGGAACGTGAAAGTGGTGGAGGCCCTGCTGGCCGAGTCAGCCGACAAGAATGTTAGGGATCGATGGGGGAACACGCCTCTCCAGCACGCGGTTACGCACAAACACGGTGATAATAGCCTTCTCTATTTGAATTTGTCTATCGCTTTGTTGATTTTGCTTGAGATCTGTTACTTATTGATTCAAGCTTCCAACAAGCACGTAGTTTATTCCGCACGACGCAATCAGTCTCCAGCATGGTTTGCATCGATCACGCTGCATTTTCTGGCGATTTTCATCAGTAGGAAAACGAATTCAAAATGCGGGAAACATTTCAAAAATTTCCCGGGCTTCAATTATCGACGCCCGTGAAATTTTCAACCTGGTTACTGCAAAATCACGCAATCGTACAGAAGCAAATAGCCAGATGTCCTTCGAACTGCAACGCTGAAGTGCATAACGGCAAAGGCGAGTGACCTCGCATCGGGATCCACGGGCCTCGCTGCCCCCGCTTGACTGGGCGGAGATTGTGTCAATTTCCTTGCACAATGCCTGCATTGCGTCGCTCCGGCGTTGCAGGTCCCGTCATCGAAACGTTGCAAAAGCACGGCGCCAAACTTGGCGGAGAGGATTCAGCAACGCAGCTGTGCGCCGCCGCCGACGCGTGTGACATGAGGCAATTGACGCGGTTGATTGACAACGGCGTTTACCCCAACGTGGCCAACTACGACCAGAGAACCGCGCTGCACGTGGCGGCCACCAAGGGGTACCTCAACGTCATCGAGTACCTGCTAAATTGCGGTGCGAACGCGAACGCAGTCGACAGCTGGGCTCAGACGCCGCTGCAGTGTGCCGTTCTCGGGGGACACGAGCTGGTCGCCTCGCTCATCCGGGCTCGCGGGGGTCGCCTGGTGATGGACAATGCTGCTCAGGCGAGTTGGCGTCTGGGGCACCAAATTCCATCGCAAGGAGCTGAAGCGAGGACTATCGTACTGAATTTAGGGAATAGATTTTAGGCAAACTCCTCTTTCCAACTGCTCATTTTCGCAGTTTGACACTGCACGCAAGATTAGTAGATTTACTGCCTTTCTGTGTCAACTGCCTCGTGACGCTCTTTACTAATTTTGCATTTTTAACCTACTTTTCTCTTTGAATTCGCTCTCTTGGAAGCATCTCTGTTGGGGGCTCAAGGGGCCAGTTTCCGCTCGCCATCCGACGTCTAAGCCGCTGGTGATCCCGGAGCTTCTGTTTCCAGTCGCTATGCCAGTTCCGCTCAACGCGTTGCTCTGTATTCGAAACACCGGCTTTCTTGCAATACACGGTCATCTTGGGAGCCAGAGAGTCGAGAAGAAATGTGTCATTCATATGTGCTGCAGATTCTTGGACAAGCTGCCATTGAAGGCGATGTCAGCATGATTGAACTGCTGGTTCAAAATGGAATAAGCGTCGACATTTGCGACTACGACAAACGCACTGCTCTGCATCTGGCAGCTGCAGAGGGGCAACTTCTTGCCGCTTATGTTCTCGTCCATAGGTGATGCTTAGATAGCATAGTACGTTTTTTGCTCAGGGCGACCTTTTTGTTTAATTCCACTGTATTACATCAAAAGATGCTCAGGGCGGCCTCATGATACACATGAGCTCATGCGCGAAATGAAATCGCGTTATCATGCGCTTGAAAGCTGCTTTAATGATTCCCACATGTTGGGGCGATTGTAGCCTTTAAATGTATCCAGCGATTTGGTGTAACGATTAGTGTGGGCGTCTGCGGTGTGTCCATACAACGCTACGTGCTCTGCACTCCATTGTGCATCAAAGAAGCGACTAGAGGTGCGCTGACCTAAAGATTCAAACATAGTACAACATCTTTCAAATTCAGCAAAATTCTGCACTTTGCAATGCTATCCTGAGGTGTGACGATTGATTTAATTAACTCTATATGTAGCGAAGTTTGTATTCATAAAATTATTTGGTTATGTGCTATTTATGCTAAATGCATTGCATTCGCCCACAATGGCGAATCATGTTCTTTCGTTCATCTGAAAGGACAGGCAACAAAAACAGCGAAAGCTGCATCATCGCATCAGCTCCTGTTGTACAACCCCCAAAAATTCCCGAGGAATCTGAGATTACAAAAGCAAGAGCAAGCAGCTCAACTGTGAGGCGTTGTGGTCAGGTGTGATGCTAACGTGAACATGAAGGATAGGTGGGGATGCACGCCCCTCTCTTACGCCTTGCGGTTTAGGAACGCGGACATTGCGAAGCTGATATACGCAGCAGAAGGGCGCCCGGGGTCCGACATCGATGTCGATAACATGCACCACTTGGAAGGCGAATCCTGCCCTTCGCTTTCCGGCATTCGCCACAAGGTGTCCAATTTGCTGAGCAGATCGCGCCGGACACAGGGATTTGGAGTCACTGGCGCCATGGAGCATTACAGATTCGTGTATGGCATGGTCATTGAAACGATCAAAAGGCTTGGCAAGGTAATCCTGAGTCCGCTCCCGCTCCGCCGGTGGCTAGTTCGGGACTCTCCGCACGCGCAACTCCATGGCACGTGTCCCGCGCCTCGCGCATGTTGA
>CAJHUC010001963.1:0-30998 GCA_905146915.1 Ostreobium quekettii
GAGAGTCATAGTGCACAATAATTTAAAACCGAGAAAATAGTGATCAACGCATGATTCGGGAGTACACAGCGAGCTCTTAGCGAAGTTCGTCTGTCACGCGCGTTAAAGAACGACAAAGCGAGCGTTAACTCTTTTGGAAAATGTGCCACAAAGCTCAGTACTTCCTACAGTACTTGTTTTTACCACCTTTTACCAAAACTGCGTTCATTGTCACCAATCTGGCGATGACTGATACTGACAACAATTGAACAACTCTTGATCTCATTATGCCGCGAAAATACAGAGATGTGTCTTATTCAAACGAGTTTGCAGCCTACTAGGCTGAGCCTAATCACTGCACTGAAACCCATCCAGAAGACGCGACGCAATAATGATCGCACCTGCGTTGAGCTCAACAATTTTTGGGCTGCATACATCGAGCGTCGTTTCCGACATTCTTCCGTCACCATTGTGAGGGGACGAACAGTAGCTTTTGGCGTTCTTTAAGGAAGTTGCCTGTATATGGATGCCCTAGGCCCGTTGTATTAGGTGATATTTTTCATCACTTACTGCATCGAGGACCTTCGGGACTTCTTTCATCTGTCTCACTTGCTCTCTCCTGTGTGCCTGTCATGTTCCATTGCACACTTTTCTGTCACTCGTCCATTCGTTGCACCCTCTCCCCAGTCGTCAACAGCGCATACATAGCATCAACAAATTGCTTGACATTGCTTCATTTACGTTGTTTTGGACTCCCCAATTATCGGGATGTCGCTGACCTCTGGAAACAAGGGAGGCCCAGTGGCTTTGAGGCGGAGGGTGCGCAGAAAAGCAGAAAGGATATCTGCGTGACCGCATCAGCTACGGGCCGAAAGCGTTCCCACGAATTTGGAGACCCTAAATTTGGGTTCTCCGTGTCCTGAAACAGGGATCCGTGCAAATGAATCGTGGGCCATCGCTGTTGTATTGCTGCTAACAAGAATTCTATTTCAGGATCATCCTGATTATATTTGCGAAACCATTTTTGCGTTTGCATGCATACACCAATATTTGCCGGCGAGCAAAGCCAGCACAGCTTTATTACTTACTTATTTTTGCGTGTTTGCGTGTGTCCAAGGCACTCATCGTGCACATTGTCACAGGTGACAATGTTTTGCTAGCAAATTACTAATTGCAGGAAATTCGGAGCCGAAATTTGCCAGCTGGTCACCTGCCCGAGAGCCTCCAGAATTGTTGCCTCCTCTCGTCTGAAAAAGAAGGACAACTTTGTCGAGAAAACAGCTTTCTCACCTCTGCGTTGTCTTTTCTGGATCACTGGGGCTCTTGGGACCAAGGTTATAGATTTGTATTGGAAAAAAACGCAGTAAACCAAAAAACAAAGGAAAAAGCCTTAGCATGTGTATGAAAAACCGCTATTAGGTACTGCTACTGCAAAGAGGTGTAAATTCGAAGGGTTTCGGCATGCCGTGTCCGGACACCTGGACATACCTGCAAGGCTAGCGAGCCTCGCAGTGTGTTTGCCATAGCTCTAAAAGCATACGCGGTGCAGATCTGCGACGGGGATCCTAGAAATAATAAAAGTTCAGCAGCATTGCGATATTTTCGGAGGGCAACAGCCCGCGTTCTTTTAATATCTGCGCCTGTGTGAATGGCCACTAATTTGAGCTGCAAACAGAAAACCGTTCACCTGTGTGTGTGTGTGTGTGTGTGTGTGTGTGTGTGTGTGAGGATGTGTTGCAGCCTCAATCCACACATGTGGATTCAGGCTGCAATACATCCTCAAGCTGCCTCATGCATGAGCAGCCCAACAATCCCATCACAATGATGGAATGCCACGTGACCTGGTGTACAACGGATATATAAATATACGCCCTTTTCGTATCCCATTTGTGCAACCCACAACTGTTAAAGGCCGCTTCCCTGTGTGTGTACATAGACAGGAACGCACACACATCCATATCTGGATGCAGATCCAATGGCGACGCCGCGAGGTCTCAAATCGACAGAAAAGGCCCCTTTTTATGCTGTAGAGTGTGACATAAACCAGGTGCAACATCTGATGTGGGCTAATATTTGACACAGATTGGCGGGGAGCTCCCTTGGTCTGCCCAGAGTTACGACCGCCTGCCCCTCATCCATGCCATATATGCGAGCTTGAAAATGCTTTGGTGAACCCAAAATCACCTGGCAATGGTACCGCACTGAACACTTGTGTTCAGAGGTTATTGGCACCAAATCATGCCAATGGGGACAGCGTTTGACGATACCAAGAATTCTCATGGATCTGTAAACATTCCTCTGTAGCAAAGAATCCAATTTTTATGTGAAAGGTAATCCAAAAATAGTAACGCATATACATCTCCATGGCAGAAAGGTGCTTCTAAGCGCCGGTGTACACCAGGCACTGGTAAAAAACGACCTGTTTGCGACGCCAACTGCGATGCTATTTTGACGCAAAGTGATGCCGTCACAGTGATTGCAATGGCATAAAAGTGGCTTCGAAGGCATCAATTTGTGTGAAATGGGGTCACAATTGGCATTACAAACAGGTCTTTTTCTGCTGGTGAGGGAGACATGTCTCCATGAATGCGCACAACCAACCTTGTTATTTGTGTTTACGTTTTACGTTCTTACATTTATGTTTTTACGCAGGAAAACGTAAATTTCCAAACAAAGCTATTTTTGCGGCTGTTTTTACGTTTTTACGCACTGGTGACTGGACAACCAGCTTGGACCTGGATTTTGTGTTCCGGTTTCTGGACTCACTAGCGGGGGAGCCAAAAGGGGAGGCGCGCCAGTGAGCGCCATCTTTTTTGTTGCCGACTTCACACGGCCCCAACAATAGATCGTTTCCTATGCCTGAGCATTAGGGACATGCAGACCGAAAAGGCAAAATTGTCATGCCCGAGTTCCGGATTTCTCTCTTTGTACATCAGTGTATTTGTACCAATGGGATTTGATTGGGACGTCCGGTGTGAGCGCGGCTGATTGCCCCAAAGGGCGGGAGGAGCCGGCCGTTTCACGTAAATTAGACAACGCGGTTTAGAATGCTGCTTCCGCCAGAACCCCACCGCGATCGGCGTCTGCCATGGCGACCGCGGCCCTTGATATTCCCATGATGTTCAGCCCGTCCTTTCTGACTGCTTGACAGGTACCCCACTGCACCGCGCCGCGGTGCGAATTCGTCACGGCTGTACGATTCCGGGGTCCGGTCGTCTGATGCTGAGGGCCAGGCGGGGCAGCCCCACGGAAGCCGAGTGCGACACGGCGCTTAGCGCCACTTGACTGCGCGCACGGTGCACATGCCGTCAGGTTCTCGCTTCAGCCGTTCCGGTCATCGGCGGACGGGGCCTTGGCCCTCAAGAGGCCCTCACCCGTTCTTCCCCCGCTGCCCCTCCGCCTCCCACCGCGGCATTGCGGAATCCGTCGGGAGAAGCGACGAATCAAAGGGGAGAATCGACGAACCAGGGCGGATCTGGGCGGAGATCGCGTTCGTCCCCGCGTGCAATGCAGCCGGCGTACGCCAGCCGACCGCCCACCATCAACCCAGGTGGCGGGGGATGGGAGTGGTGGACGAGCAACCTGCGCCTGTGGGTGGTCTCCCTGACTATCAATTCGGCCGGCCTGGCCTACATCCTCGCGCTGTACGCTGGCAAGGGCTTCGAGGCCAAGCTGCACTGCCCGCCGGGGCTGCCCGGCGACGAAGAGGATGACCGTCCGGGCAGATTCGACCCCGACTACGAGGATCTCACGCGCTACGACGTCCTGGACGGGGCTTTCCTTCTGCTGTACCCCTTGGGATGGATCTGCGCACTGGTTCTGATGGCGATGGCGTTCTGGACCCGGGAGCAGCGCTGGTCGGTCTGGCAGGTGCTGGCCGCGTGGCTGGCCGCGGCGGTGGCGTGCGCGCACGTCGCGGGCGCAACGGCGCTGCTGGCACGGTGCGCCGACGACCCCGAGGCCTTCAGGGTGGTTGACAAGCTGGGGTGGGAGGGCGTGCTGGCGTTCCGGCGACCCGGAAACAGGTGAGTGTTGCGATGATTCGTACGGGTTGGCCGGCATCACCGAACTGCGTGGAAAGCGCTGACATTCAGGGTTCCTGGCTGAGTTCTTTCTCGTCCTTTCAGCGCTGCATGCCCGTTTTGTGAGGCCGCACGTGTGGGGCGGCGCGGCGGTGGAGTGGCGGAGTCGGTGCACCCCTGGGCCGACGTCCGTCCGGGCGCCGGCGTTGGTCAAGGGGCTTTCGGGCCGACCTGTACCTGGCCGTCAATGTAGTGCGCCAGCGACATGCACAGAGTTCTTCAGGAAATTCGCCAGGAGAAGCTGGTGCCCGCGGATTCTAACAGTGAGCCACCTTGTATCGTCGTACGCGGTCACTTACTGGGGTGTGTTGCTGTATTTTTGGCTGCCGTCGCATTGGGAGGGGGGTCTGCTCGGGAGACCAAAAATACCTTCTTGCTGGTTGCGTGCTTCGGTTTTGTCGTGGAAAAGCCCCCAAGTCTGCTGTGAAGCTGTGGCTTGCTACCCATCTCTGTTTCGAGCGTGGCAAATGCCAGCAGCAAGAAACACAGCTTTGCAAAGTCTGCTGCAATACGATTTTGACACCGAATGGTGTCCTCACAATGATTGCGATGGCACAAAGAATGTAGCTATAATGCACCAAGTCGCGTCAAACAGCATCGCAGTTGCCGTTGCCAAAGTTTCTTTGTCTATTGGCGTGGGCAGTCTTGAGCTCCTTTGCAACGCATACTTTCGTGATCCATAAGTCGGGCTGGGGAAATGCCATCAGTGAAGGCTGGTTGTTCATAATTACAACGGAAATGAGATAATCGCAGAGAAAGATGCGCACACAATATTTCAGGCATGGGCGAGAGTGTCAATGCAGGGCTTCCGGCTGAGGTCGACGACCTTTATGGCAGCGGCGCTGATGAACGCAATGCCATTTTACTTGCAAGAAATCGATTTTTCTGTCATTTCCAAGTAGACAGTGGTCCTAAACACCCGCCCTCTCGTATTGGGTGGCGCACCCATGTGGCGGTTCACGTGCAGTAAATGGGAGATCAGAATGGGCTCAGCGGAGCCTTGTCAATATTTTACCAAACACAAGGCGCAGCCAGTGTCCGAACTATCGACTGCAGCATGACGCTGCCAGCGCCTGAGTAGCCCACAACATCCAGTTAGTTTTTCCAGAGTTGTGGAAGACAACAAGAACTTTGTAAAAACTTTGCAAGATCAACACACTGAGCCACATGCATCAGTGCACCTCGAAGTGCTCCATAATCACGTGCTGCGTGTGTCCTGGGAGCTGGCTAACGGCCAGGTCATAATCGTGGGGCTTCCGTACATGTAAGAAGGATACGGGTGCGCATGCCAGAATACAAGACTCACCGACATTATGATGTCAGAGTGGACATGACCTCACCAACCGTGTTCCGTGCGGTTGGCGCGCGCACACGCCGCACAAAATTTTGCTGGTTTTGAAAGGATCACTAGGAAAAAAAGGGCCAAATAACACGTGTTCAAACGTGTATAAAGTTTACGGGTTTGTGCTATTTTTGTGTTCTTAGCATGTAAAATTATGATAAAATGTGTTTTATGTGTGTTCGCAAAAGTGTTATTTGGCCCTTTTTTTCCTAGTGGATTTGATCTATGTGAGGAAAGTTTCTGTACTCATCGGAATAAGATTCCACATGACTGCTTTCGTTGCATAGCGGCCGGGCGACTGCGCGCAGTGCATTGTGCGATGCTGGTTCGGTCCAGCTTCCAGAGCATCAAGGACGCACGTCCCCCGCAGCCCTGCAGAATGCTGGCAAGTTGTTGCACGTCCCCTACCTAAAGTTTTGGCTGCTTTGCACTGCGAGGGTGCTCGACGTGGGGGACACGGCTGCATACATCGTTGCGGGCGTCCTCATTTCTATCCTGCTCATGGGCGTCGCAGTCAACTTGTGGTCCACATGCATGTGGCAAACGGACGAGGGGCCCGCATCTCCTCGGACGAATGGAACAAACGGACAAAGGGACACCCAGTTCAACTGCCGCTGCGGATTCGACCTCTGGTTCCAGCTCTTCGTGGTGCTGTCATTTCTGGACTTCGTGTCCGACGTGTTGTACATGCTCACGGAAGACTTCCACAGCAAGACGCTCCACGCCGTGGGCCTCCTGCTGCTGGCGACGCCTTACTTGGGATACGGGTGGATCATCAGCCGGATGCTGAGCCCCACCACCGGCAACGCGACGTTCGAATTCGGCCTGTTTGCCAGCATCGACTGCATTGGGGACTCCGTGCGCGAGTTCTGGAGAATCATGACCTGCTCTTCGGGACAGACCGGCGCGGGCTCGAAGCCGCCAAAATACGATCCGATCCACCAGTTTGCGATCTTCCTGTTCGTGGGGGTCCCTTGCGCGGCGATGTTCTATATCTATTCCTGGCTGTGGTTCGCGGTTGTGGTCATCATCGGCTTCCTGTTCTTTCAGTGCCGGGTGCTGGCCCTCTCCCGGGCAACAAGGTTCATTCGAGTCATGGCGGAGGACGAGATGAGGCCCGCGGAGTCCAACGGCATCAACGGCAAGACGTTCAACGTCATCTTCTTGTCCGAGTTCTTCCTGGAAGCGATTCCTCAGCTGGCCCTGCAGGTAGCGAACAACGTGCTCATCGGCGGAAGCTGGTCGGCCATCGCCGTCCTGTCTGTGGCGCTCGCGGCCTTCATGATCTATTCCTGCGCATACAAAATATGGGGGAACGTCTTCAGGGAGCGTAAAGCCTGGCTGGAAATAGAGCACGGCTACGGTAGGCTGGTGGACGACTCCAATGTGCCCAGGGTCTGACAGCGATTCGGGGGGAAGCGACGCGCTGGCGGGCAATGGAACACTGTTGCCATTCCGCGCGCAATTATGTATGGGGCTAAAGTAGTGACGACTGACGTTTTGACATGACCCCAAAATCCGTTCCAATTAATTAGAGGAGTCGCCGCGTGGCGGAGTCGCTAGGTAGAGCTATGTTGACTGGGGTGTGTTGTCTTTCATGCGGTCACTAGGTAGGCATCGGAAAGGTCCGCAACTTGTGTTGAGCATCCTAGGTACGCGAGGGGGAAAAATTGAAGGTAACAGCTGGGGATATATATGTTGAGTCCAGAAGGAAGCCTGTCGAGAGGGCTGCTAAAATGGCTGGACGAACGAAGATGCAGCTGGATTAAGGCTCGCACTCTCCACGGAACGATTTTGCTTTGACCCGATGGTTCACAGTCGCGGCTCACATATGGAGGTCCTCCTTCGCCACTCCCGTCCTTTATGGGAACAGTCCAATCGTGCAGCTGAGGACATGGTACCCGTCTCCTTGTCTGCAGTGCATTTGTCAACATCACGTCCATTCAAACATACGGCTGCTGGGGAACTTCACTGCGCTGCATTTGGAGCACGTCGAAACATCTGATTGGTGTACACTGACAGAACGTAAATTTAGCAACCGTATACTCCGAGTTAAATCAAGTGTTGAAACATGGAGGGGTGATACAGGCAGGCAAAGATGGGCAGCAGCCTCCCCTCTACGATGTTCGCTTCAAGATTTGGTAGTGTGGCTCCTGAAAGAGGCTTGAACAAAATTTGATTTCAACCGTTGATTGAAGAGGTGTGTCATCCAAGCAGCTTTTTGTTTGTAACGCACAATTATCAGCGTCAGCAAACCCCATCTTCGGTATCCTCTTGTCAGGAATCCCACCCGCCCCACCCAACCCCATTCCCCCCCTCTTTTCAACTCCAGAACGTGTGCGGAAGACAACGGAAAATGGAAGTGATCCTTGCCAACATTGACATGCCCAAGTGGCCGCATCCAGGCCCTGCTCATTTGCTGCCTTATCAGTTTTGGGGCATGAAAGGGTGGTGTCAGTGCTGATGCAATCAATCTAGGACAGAAAAGAAGCCAATGGAAGGAGAGACAAATGATGGCGAGCAGAACAGTGGACGGCAGTTCGGCGATTGGTTCTAGGGCTGGTCATCATTGGAGAAGCGTTGTTTTGCCTAAGGCAGGATAATGCCCATCCCGAGCTTTGGGGAGGCTTGCCCAATGAACACCTCCTCAGATTCGCAACTCCCTTTCGGCAACACTCCTTATGAGGCCAATAAACAACAATTAGTCACAACAAGGGTCGCTTGTTCTCAAACTGATCAAGTAATTCCCTCAATAACCATCAGTGCTCCGCGCACCATCTGGCACCAACGATCTCAACAGTTCGACACCGTTGTACGGTGCGGGACAGCAACGCAAATTAACACGCCTCAAGGAGAGCAGGTCAGCCAGGGGCCTCACACAGCTATCTGAGATGTCCCAGCAGCCGCAGCAGTTGAGCTCAACAAGGGACTCGAATGGCGATAGGCAGCTGACAACCCAAGCATCGATTCCCCGGCACCAGGCCAAGTTCAGATACGTGAGAGACGTCAGCCTTGCCAGGCACATTATGCCTTACTGTGTTATAGTGCCGCAGTTGTTCAAACTGAGTTCTGTGAGCGATGCAATTGGCCCCAAACAGCTCAAACCCAACTTTGTCGCGTGCACACATTTAGAAGATTAATCTTGGAAAGGGATGGGAGTGCTGCGATGTGGCCCAGAACGCTGGCTCCTATACTACGGCAACGCCCCAAATTAAGGTCTGTTAGTCAGTTGCCCCAGGCAACTTCTGTCATGAATGGGAGCCATTATCAAAGCAGATGGCTGCGCCTTTTGGCCTATTCTGTTGCCATCCCGCAGTTGTAATATGGCCTACGCTATCAGTACTGTGTCCATCATCGATCGCATTCATTTTGTGATGAAATAGCCAGTGCTTCACCAGGAATTCTGCCTTTTCAAAGGTGCCTTTTGCCATAATGTGCACCGGAGTGCAGATTCGAGTGCCGATGCTGCACCTCACTGGGACATGGGATCTCCCATGGGACGGCTGCGCGAATCCAACTCAGAATCTTTGTGGCATGAATGGCGCCGCTTGCTGGGTGATTTCTGTCTTATTTCTCTGTTTTTTCCCCGATTCTGGCCATCGAAATGCATTTTGGTACAGCGCTCGATCTCCTTCCGAGCCCCACCCCAACCCCCAACCCCTATCCCCATTAAGTCATGAGCATTCCAGCAGCAACTGAGCCTCTGCAACATTCTCAGCGAGCTCTAGTAGCATTCTGAGGATCGCCGTGTGGTTCAGAGTTCTGGTATCGTGAAGACTCCAAGTGTTGCTTCATGCGCATCACAGATCTGCGCACATACTCAGGTCCATTGGTAGTGAACTCTAGCGCTTGGGAAGCTCCGGCTCCCACATTTCAAAGGCACTTTTGGGCCACTCCAGGATCCTCAAGTTTGGATTCGCTAGCTCCAGGCTTCCAAGTCGGGCAGGCAACGAGGCCTTTGGCACGAAAGGCACGAGTGGGGACAGTAATTGCAATGGGCCCCAGCTATTGCTATGCACATAAGACTTACTTCGTTGCTGGGATCAAACTGCATCAATGGTCTTAAACATTGCAAAGTTATGGTCTTCCACATAGCAAAGTTATGGAAAGACGAGTGCATACCATTCAGCACGTCCCATATTTTGCCATTTTGAATTATGTGGCAGCAGCTCTGACATTCAGAATGCTGTTCCTCAGTGGCCAGTTCTGTAGTGCTAGGCACATTGGCTTCTTGCCACAGCCTCACAGCCAAGCTCACTAATGCGCCCGAGTAATCAAAAGAAGATCGCGCCAGGGCTGTATGGCAATAGCCTGTCGAATGGCCATGAGATCCGCTTCCACGCCTCACTCACTTCAGACTAATGACTGCTTATGCCCCTTTGCCTGCTTGTCTTCCACACAACTGTGATGCATCAGATGTCAACTTCAGAATATGGACAGCAGACAACAAGAATTGCAACTGATCCTTGCCAACATTGACATGCTCCGACTATCCACATACAGCCCCCTCATTTCTCACCAGTTCAGTTCTTGAGGAGGACAGGGCTGGTTCAATAATATTCACAATCAAATAGGAAACGAGGGAAATGCATGAAGAGACAGGTGCTGGCGACTAGGAGAATTGCCCACGGTTCGGCGATTGTCTCTACGGCTGATCGCCGTTGGACAAGCGTGGCTTTGCCTAAGTCAGGATAATGTCCATCCCATGGGAGGCTTGCTCAGATTCGCAGCTATTTTCTGCAACACCCCTTATGAAGCCAATAAACGATCATCAGTCACACCAAGGGTCGGAATTTATCTCACTCAACCAGTAATTGCCACAAGCATAACCAGGGATCCAGTCCCTTCTGATGTGCACCAGGGCTGGCAGCAACGATCGCAATAGTCCAACACTGTCGTCTGACAGGGGGCAGTAACTCAAATTCAGATGGGTCAAAGAGGCAAGGGCTGCCAGGGGTCTCACACAGCTATCTGTGATCTGCCCGCAGCCACAGCAGTTGAGCTCCACCAGAGACACAAGCGGCGACAGGCTGTTGATAGCACCAGCACTGATTCTCCCGCACCAGGCCAAGTCCAGATATGTGAGAGATGTCAGCCTTGCCAGGCACACCATGCCTTCCTGTGTTATAGCACTGCAGTTGTTCAAACTGAGTTTTGTGAGTGACGTAATAGTCCCCAAATAGTTCAAGCCTCCATCTGTCACACCCAAACAGCCAAAGAGATTGAGCTTGGCAAGGGATGGCAGGCCTGCGATGTAGCCCAGACCACTGTCTCCTATCTTGCGGCAACGCCCCAAATTAAGGTGTGTTAGCCTAGTCAGCGCCCCCAGGAACGTCAAGCCCTCGTTCGTGACTCTGCCACACCCACACAGATCAAGTTTGGTTAGGGAGCTCAATGCTCCCAGGTGCCTCAGGCAGTCGTCTGAGGTCCTGTTGCGGCCAGCAAAGCTCAGTTCCTTGAGAGCTGTGAATGATGCCAGGGCAAGCCCCATGCTGACTGTACCTGGGTCGACTTCCGAGTCGTCAAGGGCACCAGAGTCATTCCACGCCAACATACTAGACACATCACCCATGCCGTATTCAAAGTCGCTGAATGTTGTTGCTGAATCCCAAGCTGCTGGTGGCAGAATCAAACAGGTGATGGCTCCTGTGGCCCAGGCACACCAGCGTCGACTGACCAACCGCAGATTCTTCATTGGCTGGTAAGGCATGTAGTCACATATTTCTGACTGCTCCAGCTGCAGTTTCACATTGTCTAGAATGTGGAGTGGCAAGGCGTCCCAGCACCCATGGCAGCTTGGATTCTGACAAAGAAGCCAGAAAAAGAACAGAAAATTAGACTTTTGTGTAATGTGGTGAGTTTTTTCAGGATGCCAATGCGATGTTACTTTGAAGCATCATACTGCAGTAAAGGTTCCTTGCTCCAATGAACATCTACTGCGGCTTCATGACATCTGCATTCAGCATTCAGTGTGGTGCAACACTTCTGGTGCAGTTCCTTAGAACCAACCTGCTGGACTGCAGAATCCGCTGGTGGTGTGCCCGTTGCCATTGCAGCTGTGGCACAGAAACCTCACAGTCCACAACGCCACACTCAAACACCTGTGTTCAAGCAAATTCCCGGTCAGTTTGCCAGGAAAAGGCACAAAGGCCTAACATGTATTTAATGACTCATTGGCACAGATGAGCAAATGGTCACCAGTTGGTACCCGAGTTCAGGTGCACCTTCAACCACCTGAGGGAAGATATGAGGAAGCTGCGCTATTTCGGAGGCAGCAACGTGCGTGCACTTTTCCTCCACCGTTTTCTCTGCATTTCTGTCAATATTCAGGCCGCCCTTTGTCTGGTCATCCAATAGCAACATACAAATGTGTCGCCACCATGCTCTCGTTAGCGAGGCTGTCAGACGTGGGGTGCAAGCCCCACTGCAAATCACGGATAGTGCACAGAGCGTCACGTTGTCCAGTCGCGATGCTCGCTCAGCCCGCCGCTTCCATCTGTGTGCGCTCGGCGCCCGCAGCGTTTGGAGCGCCCGACGAGCCTGGCTGCAATCAGTAGACAATTGACGACGGCAGTCCCGATTCCAGACGATCCATTTCATCGGCAAACGCGCCTCCCGCTGCGCAAGTCTCCGGCTTTGCGATCCCCGCGCCGGCAGCCGACAGCGCCTCGCCTATACTAACCGCGCGCGTGCAAGATACAGAGGCCGGGATCGAATCCGTCGCAGCTCGGTTCTCCTGAAACTGACCGCGCAGCTTCTTCCCAGTACCTTCGGCAGGGGTTGGGGCCCCCTAGGGGCCTGTGAACCCCCGGTGAGCCCCCGGTGGGTCCGGTGGGCACAGGGGGGCGAGCCACGGTGGGGCGGCTGGAGGGCCGCGAGTAGGGCTCACCTGGCCGGGGCCTCCGGAGTCCACCGGCTGTGTCGCGTGCTGCTGCTGCCCAGGATGGCTTCTGCACTTTCGAGGTGGGTGCGCAGGGGCGGTGGATATGATGGACAGATCCTGGCAAATTAAAAAACGTTGATGCTGGCGATTGGGGGAAAAAACTCATCCCCGGATATTTAACTCGGAACGGGAAGTCCCCTTTCAGAGCAGGGACTCTTTCTATGCCTCCGCGAGAGAGCACGAATGCGCCATCTGCCAAACTGTTTTGGCCAAACAGTCTACCGGAGAGGCCAAGAGGGGTTTTGAACGCGCAGCAACTTCCTGTGCAGAAGTGTCGCTTTGGAATGTGCGAGTCTGATTGGCATATGCGAGTCTGATTGGCATATGCGAGTCTGATTGGCATATGCGGTGCTATGAACATGGCGACACCAGCAGCCCTCCGAGGACCCCAGGTGGCACATTCGAGCGCCGATACTTCCCACCGGGACACGGGATCTCCCAACGAATGCCTCCGGAATCCGACGCCCAATCCTCGGTCATTCATTGGGCCGCTCGCCGGCCAAATTCCTGTCTCATTTCCCGATAATGCCACCCCGCCGCTGCGCTCGTGACCCTAAGCCCCCCCCAAACCCCCACCCGCCTGCCCGCCCCAGCCCCACTCTCACTCAAGCGGATTACGCACCCGCTCGGATGGCGGGCCCCCGTTGGCCACCGCCGCACGACCCACCCCTCTCCTCGCCGGAGGAATCCTGACTCATTCGTCTCACAAGCGCCCAAATCCCACACCGGCAGCCAAGGGTCCACCGCGCTGTACATCGGGCCCGGCCGTATCTGCCCCAATCTCCGGACCAGCGGATTCGGCGGCGACGGGGCGGGCTGGCGAGGCGGCGGCGCCCAGTCGTGCTCCTCGTCAGGCCTCCGTCCACGCCACGTGGGCTGACCTTTCGGCCCCTTGCGCCCGTTGCGTCAAATCCCACCAGCCAGCCCCCGCCCCGGTCCAGTTTGTCATGTAGCAGCGCGCCGGGTGCCTACCACACCGGCTAGGAACGGCGCAGACGCCGTGCTCCCCTGACCGAGCGTGGAGCGCGTTTTGTGGAGACGCCGGGTGAGGAGGGGCGGAAAGAAGGCGGGGGCTTGGCCCGAGGAGCCTCGTTTGGGGTCAAACGGCCGTGTGGCCGAAGGGCGGCTTGGGCGGCCAGTGCGCGGCGGCTGAGTTTGCTCGCGGGGTGTGGGGGCACATGGAGTGCATTGTTGGGAGGATGGCGGTCTTTTGAGCGGGGTGTGCGCGGGTCTTGCGCGTGGCGGGCTTGGCTGTGCGTTCGAAAGTCGCGGGGATTGACCGGGGGGGCGAGCGGGTTGTGTTTTTGAGGGTTTGGCGTGCGGCGGGGGCTCGTTTGGGGAGCCGCGGTCGGGCTGTGGCCGGAGGCCTGGGAGGGGCGGCGCTGTGGCTGTGTCACCGCGGCCAGTGCTTCCGTGAAGGGATGGCGGGGCGAGGTTTGGACCGCGTGGAGGTGCGGTGGGCTTGGTGGTGGTTGGCAGGATTTGTGTTAGGCCGGTGGGTGGGTGGGTGGGTGGTGGGGTGGGGGTGGGGGGCGGCCAGGTCGCGGTTTGTTGACGGGGTTGTGTGGTGGCGGCGCAGGGTTGCCCCTACGAGGCCGCGTGGCCGGGAGGCTGGTTGAATCGACGCACCCCTTGAAGGTCGCCCCGAGGCCGCAATGGGGCTGGCGCCATTGAACACGCCCGCCCAACACAACTCCAACAAGAGGCGGACCATCAGCCCGCAGGCCAGCCTGTGCGCCACGCTGCCGCAGTCGCCCACGCGGGTGTCGCCGCTGAGAGGTGGGCGCCCCGCCGGCCCGGGCGGGCCAATGGCTGCGAATGCACATCCCCGGACTCGGTGCGCTTTGGAGATTTCGTGCCAGGAGGGGGCTCGAAGCCGGGGAAAATGGCGGCAAGCGCTGCGCGCCCCCCGGCCCGGCCCGTCCTGCGGTTCGCGCAGGCGGCCATCACCGGGCGTCGCCCCGAAGCGTTGCCTGGGCTGCTGGGCAGCGCCTCCTCATGAGATTCTGGAACCATGGCTTGCGCCCCAGTCCGACGGGCCGGAAACGGCTCCAACGGCGTGGCACGCCGCCCGCCCGCCGGGTTTCTGGCGCGGGGCCCTTCGCGCTGCCCGCCTTCCTGTGGGCGGGGCACATGTGGTGATGGCGGGGGCCACACGCGCGGCCGTGGACGAACCCTCATCGACCGGCCGCGTATAGATCCTCGGACCGCTCGCCGTCTGGGCGCCCCCCGGGTGCGCCACGAGCGCCGAAATCCCCCGGGCCCCGCCGCGGCAGCCGATCTCGTAGGAATTGTCCAAATTTGGCGTCTTCATGGCAGAGCTTTTCGGGTTGCACGCAGCCCCGCCATTTCGCCCGGAGGCATCCGGTGGTGCGGATCTTGAGCCTGCTGTCTGACATCCCGCTCTGCCTTGCCGTGCCCAGGAATCGTGTGCCCTTCGGCGACGCAAGTGGAGGAATCATCGTCCCCGTCGCCGCGGCGCAGGTCCAGCGGCCTGCTGTCATACAACAGCACTGACGCCGGTGAGCGCTTGCCCCATGTGTTCTCCTGACAAATTGCAAGCCGCGGGATTCACACTTGGCCCATGGGGCAGCCTACTCAAAGTGGCAGCCTTTCTTTCCGGCTGACGTGATGCCTCCAAGGCAGCCCCACGACCCGGTGGGCTGCCACCGCCGACAACGGCTGGTTGCGCTCATGCGTGGTTTTGCTCCTCTGTGTGGATCTCATGCTGGCGTTTGCTGCAGTCGTCGAGGACGTGGTGGCCGGAGATGCGCTCGAGAGCCCGCTTCCGCCCACCCCGGCGCTGTACTACGAGGGCGGCATCGTGACCCAGCCCAGGGCCGGGCCGGACATGCTGTCGCTGGGCCTGGCACTGCAGCAGCAGGCCAGCGGCATCTCCAGGAGCTCAGCTGGCACGGACGAGGAGGCGGTCACCGACGAGGCCCTCAGCCAGCACTCGGCTGAAAAGGCTCCAAGGTGCATAATTGCGGGCGATGGTGGTGGAACTTGTGTTGTAGTGTTGTTCTGCATATTTTCATTCTTGGGAAAGCCCTGAAGATAATTCTAGGTGGCAGTCTATTGAGTTGTGCTCTTTCTCGCCTTGTTCTTGGCAAGCCTGACCTTTCGCTGATATAGTGGCAGGGGATGGTGAAGAGCATCGAGCTGACACAGCGCCTTGGGGAGCGACTGTGCTGGCTGAAGTTTGGTGTTGCAGGTTCAAGTGGAGTCCATTCTTGACAGAATGAAACGCTGTGCTGCAGGTTTCTGTATGGGCGTGTCCTGCTTGGAATCGGCAGCCTGCTGGTGGCGGGAGGAATGGCGCTCCTGATTAGTGCCAACAGCAAGAGGGCAAGCATCGGGTCGAAGGAGAAGCAGTGAATGTGCCTATGTGCTGCAAGAAAGAGAAGAGAATGTGATCCATAGCAAAAGGAGTTTGGGGGCGATGTGAAGATGTGAAGATCGATCGAAGAGGTGATTGATTGAAGGCGTGCAGATGGAAGAGGTGGAATTATCAGTAGGATGAGAAGACGTAAATGCACTTGGACAGTGTCATGGGATTCGTGGTACCGGCGTTGCTTATGCCTTGGGGGGTGGTACCTGGGCGTACGTTTGCTTTTTTTGTGGGTAGATTCGGTGGGGAAGTGAAAAGGGCTGGGGCTGCTGTTTTGGATTCGTTGTTGGGTGGTGTGGGTCAATTGCACCTGGAGGCCAGTCTCGGTGGTGGGTTAAGTTGTGTAGCTGCAAGTCGTCCTGCTTTTTCCAAAAAAATGCAAACGGGGCTGGAACGAATGTGGGGATGGGGGTTGGTTCGCTCAGCCACTGGGTGCACATCAAAGAAGCATGTGTGCTCCCACCAGCGTGGCTGCAGCAGTAGTTTGTTCCTTGCAGCTGGAAGTAGAGGCTGTGGAAGCCTGTGTCATGGCACCGAATGTCGATGTTTGACTGAGAGCAATCTGATTTCTTGGCGCTTGGCTCATTGTCGTTGGCGTTCTTGTACCTGCTGAGAAGATGTTAACCTGGTGTGTATGGCAGTGTGTACAATACGCTTGCTTTGGAGGAATAAGAAAATTTACTGTTGGATGTGGAGGTGGGACTTGCTCTTTGTTGGACGCTGACGATGTGAGGTCTGGGTAGCTGCAAGTTGCTTGGAGAATCGAAGGTGAAACCTGTGTGGCCTGCGCGTGGATGTGTTTTGGGTTGGATGCGTTTTGGATTGGGACGCGCCCACAGATGCGAGGTTTGGAGAACCCCTTGAATTTGTCGTCCTCGTTGTAGTCCTTTGGGGTATCCTTTGTCGTCTGCTTTGCTTTTTGCTCCGAAGGATGGTGCTCTCAGCTTCTCTGGTCCTTCATTTGACACCTGTCAAACCTCCTCAGCCATCCCGGTTCGAGATCCCGCTCATGGCAATCGAATGTGCGCAGCGATGGGCCACAACGCAGCACAATCAAACCGACTTGGTTCGACCTCTATGGCAACCTTGGTGCACGCGGTGCTCGAACGCACTCGTCGGGCATGGTCGGACAAACGGCCAAGACTCAACTTGTCTTACAACCCAACCAAGAGAAGCCACGAGCAAGTCTCGGGCTCTTTCAATACCAGAATGCGCCTCTCCTTTCGCCCACCAGAAACTCGCACTCAGAAAGGCAGACTGAACTCACACTTCACCCACGCACAACACGCTACCCCACAGCACCGACCCCTAGCATCGACCCAAGGCACCAACCCACAGCTCCAACCCACAGTACCAACTCATGATCACCAAAATTAGTAAGATTGAAGCTGATTGTTGGCCAGCCGTTCTCCCGCCATCTCAATCAGGTCAATATGTGCACCAGTCAGCTGGCACATGAACAGGTGCTTGCACAACATGGCAGCTGCGGCTGTCCAGGTGTGTCAGACTTTTATCTCTTTAAACTGGCTTTTTAATGTGTATTCTCTTCTCTCATTGAGTTTAACTGCACATTATTGTTCAGCCACCGACCTCCAGTTCTTAAAACTGGAAAGTTGCGTGTGGAATATCGAGAAAAGGTGACAGCCATTCAAAGATATTGTTGATGGAATTCCTCAAAACGGGATTCTCATGCGCCACCAATTAATCATTGGATTACAAATCAGTAATTGACGGAGGCAGATCAGTGGTCAATTACTGGTAATTCGAACACACCGCATTTCGCACTCCAGTTCACACGGGTGCACAGACACTTCTCCAAGGCCCCTATGTGGTCCCCAGAGCCCACCCCCTCCCCCCCCTTGGGGCAGAGTGCATGATTCATTGAAGTCAGTGCGCAGTGCCATTCTTCAGCCAACAGCCGCACCATGCCAAGTTGGTAAACTCGCCGTCGGCCATATGGCATGATCATGCATGATGCCATGCCAACCAACGACTGGTTCGTGACGGACGTGGCGATTGGGTGACACAACGCCATAGACCAGTCCTTGACATGGACAGCTGCTGATTGTTGCCTGCAGGTGAAAATAGCCTGCTTAAACAACATAGTGGAGTGCATGCGGCACTGGCCCCAAATTACGAGCTCACCAAGGTGCCGGAACGAAACGCACATGTGGAACAAACTCTGTTTCGTTCGGGTCGCCAATTAATGGGGCTCATGAAAAATTTAGTACATAAATGATGTCACTCAGCTGGCGACCCGTGAGGTCCAGATATGGTGCAGAGGGGATGTAGACAGCCTCAGCACGTTCGCCACACTGATCACCATCAAGCAGGCTGGTGCTCAATGAGGTGGGAAATCCCCAAGTCATCTGACAGGCACGCTATATAACTTTCCAGTATTGCGAGCTCAAGGCACTCAGAGCGCAGGGAAATGACTTCGATGACAAAGATAGACTATGGCAACTTCATCATACGCCCAAAGAGTCCACTAGGATACTGTAAAGATGCTGAGCACAACGCCAATACGTGGCAGCGCATCACAAGGAGACATGAGTCAGACACGCCTGGAAAACGCCTTGGCGTGCTGAGGACCACCCAGGTTGCCATTGGACGCGTGCGTTTGCTCAGGGGCTGCCCGTCTGGCGGTCTGCCATGGACAGCGGCGAGACGGAGCCAGGAGGGGCGTGTGGAGGCGCCACGTGGTTGTTTGATGGGAATATGCCCTGTGGGGCATTGCTTGGTTGCTGACTGCGGGAAATGTGGTTGTTTGATGGGAATGTGGCCCTTGAGGCATTATGTGGTGGCTGATTGCCGGCAGTGGGGCGTACCGGGTTGAGTTGCGGTGAAACGAAGGGTGTGGCAGAAAGATTCTGGGTATCAAAAGAGCGTCTCTTAGGACTAAGTGTATTTGCCAGAGCTTGGAGGTTTACAAGTACTGGGGGCGTGTATTGTTGCGAACTCTGTATTGTTGCACTCGGGCTGGCAGCTGTAAGAACGGTTGCGCGGCGTTCGTGTGTGCCTCTCGTGGCGGTCTAGGCACTCAGCCTGGCTTCCTGACTCCCCTGGCCATGTGCGCAACGCTCGCCACGGCCTGAGCGCAACAGTGCTCGAGCTTTTCGAAGGTCGCGGCTAGTCTGTGCCTTTTCTGAGCCGCTTTCCTTGCCGTTCAAGACCAGCATTTCCCGCGCGGGCGTGCTGCAGGCCAAAAGTGACCGACCTTCGTCGTTGCATAGCCTCGTCGAGGGGAAAGAAGCATCTTTCGTGTATTGCACCACTACGCTGTGGCAAGGGCTGCCCCGACCCGTACGGGTCGGCCCACGCGTGGGGCTGACCTTCTGCCTTGACCTCGTTGTCCTTCGGGGAGTGGCTGCGACCGGTTGTGGCGGTCTGGGGGGCTGTCGTGAGAGGTTCTACAAATGCGCTTGCACGCTTGACGGTCAGTTGGATGCTTGCTGCTCGTCTGAAGCTTCCCTTGCCGTCGATGCTAATTTGGGTCGTTGACATCGTCGCGGCAAGCAGTTCTTGGTGAAGAGCCAGTTTGCACGAGGGGCAAAACATGTTCGTTGAGTGCACACTCAACTGACGTGGTGCTGAGGCTGTCGACGTGGCTCAGCTGTTCGTTCAGGGGTGATCAGACTGCGTTATCACCAGGGATGACGGCCAGAATGGACCGCCGTCCTTTACAGTTTCCTTACAGAAGATCCCGCGTTCCGGGGGTGGGCCAGTATCGGCGCTCAAATGTGCCACCTGGGATCCTCGGAGCACTGCAGCTGTCACCAATCTCACAATTCGCACATTGCAAAGCGATACTACTGGACTTGAAGTTTCTGCACTGTTCAGCTCTTTTGAGTCGCACTGGTAGATTGTTAGGGAAGACACTATGTCGATTTTGCTATGCTTAACGCCAATTTGATGCCGGGGACCTGTGGCGTTAAGAGATTATGTAATTGCAATAAAATCGACAGAAGGTAGAAAGATGACTGAAAACGCTGCTGAGCAGCAGCAAAGCGCTCGTGACTTGTTCATAAACCTCCCTGAAACGTTCAGTCTTCAAGAGGTCCTTAGAATGCGTCATTTTGCAGCATCGAGGTTCCCCACCTTGCCTATAATGACAATTGTAATCCCATTCTCAGCCCATCAAAATTTGTACAACTCTGAGTGCGTTTCCTTCTAAAAACCAGTTAGAAATTGTATTCCACTGTTAGGTAATGTTGCTTAGTCATCCTGGCTTCGAAATAAGGATTGACACTTGGGGGGCTGAGCTTGACATCCGATTGACGCTAAGCATAACAAAATCGACACAGCGCCTTCCCTTAGGTCCAAACACTTCGGTAGGTGCCATAATCGCCCCCTCTCTCTGAAGCACCCAAAGCATCCCTGTTTAAGGCACCTTCCTGATGCGGGTTAAATAGCCAGGCACTTCTCCTGTGTCACACTGCCAGAGTTGCTTCCTCCAAGACGATCCCACCACAATGTTTGCTTTAAACCGTCCTCCAGCCTCCAGCATCAACTTGCTTCTGTGTTCCCTCCCCGTTGGATGATGCTGGGATCCACGCGGTGGACCAACGCTGCGCGGGTGTTGTTCACACGGGGAAACACTCACAAAGTTTGAGCCAGTGCCATCAGCCGTGAGGCGTCAGGCGCAGAAGGGGCAGACTTACACTTTGCCGCATCCATTCATAGTGCAAAAGATTCTCGTTCGTTTTTGCTTGCACCCAACCTGGCTCTTTCTGTCCGCACTGCTTTCCCTTGCACTTCCGACCGAACCCCAGGAATACACATAACCTCGCCACCCTGTCCCACACTTCCCGTCAACGCGCCCTACCCCGTAGTCTCCCTTAGCCGTCTCTGTTTCTGTCCACCTAGCCGTACTAACTCGATGTCACCCGTAGCCCTGCTATACCCGGTACCCAAACTGCCCATTACTTCACTCCCGTCCCCTACTTCACCATTCCCGGACTGACCGATCGCTGTTCTGCCATTTCCCAGGCGCAAGACCCCCATTTCCTTACACTTCTTTTCCTCTTTCTTGGCATGACTTGCCCATCATAGCCAGCACACCTACGCACCCACGCCAAAGGTGCACACAGGCAATCCTGGCTTGGAGCGGCGCACGACAACCACTGGACTCCGGCATCGCCGGCCAAGTGAGTCCCACTCACGGCCCTACAGGCGTACCACCGTGGCTCGCCGCCGGGGGCCCACCGGGCTCACCGGGCTCCATCCCCGGAGAACGATCTGGGAAGCACCTGCGCCATCTTTCTCAGGAGAACCGAGCTGCGACGGGTTCGATGCCGGCCTCTGTGGCCTGCACGCACGTCGTTGGCGCGGACGCGGCGCTATTGGTTGCCGGCGCGGGGATCGCAAAGCCGGAGGCTTGCGCAGCGGGAGGCGCGTTTGCCGATGACGTGGATCGTCTGGAGTGGGGACTCCTGTCGTCAATTGTCTATTGCTTGAGGCCAGGTCTATCGGACGCCCCACACGCCGAGGGCGCGGAGCGCAGATGGTCGGAAGTGGCGGGTTGACCGAGCAACGCGCTTGGACAATGTGACCTCTGCGCCCTGCCGGTGTTGATTGCCCTTGGGGGTTGCACCCCACGTCTGACGGCCTCGCTGTTGGGAGAATGGTTACGTTTGTGACGCATTTCTTTGTTGCTATTGGTTGAGCAGAAAAAGGAGGCCGGAATATTGACAGAAAGGCAGATAAAACAGTGGACAAAAGTACACACCCTTTGCTGCATCCGAGAGAGGACAGCATTCCTGCATCTTCCCTCGAATGGTTGGGAGGACACCTAAATTAGGGCACCATCGAGTGACTGTTTACTCACCTGTGCCAATGAGTCATTAAAGGCATATTAGTGCTTGGTACCTGTACCTGGCAAACTGAGCGGGTATTTTCTTGAACACAGGTGTTTGTGTGTGGGAATTTGGGACTGTTAGCTTTTGTGCAGCTGTTGGAATGGCAACAGGCACACCACCAGCGGATGATTCTGCAATCCAGCAGGTTAGTTTTAAGAAAATGGTCCAGAAGTTCTGCACTGCGTTGAGTGGTCTCCTCAGATGTCATACAGCCACGACAGGTATCCATTGCAGCAGGGAACCTTTGTTGCAGTATGATAACATAGCGTTTGCAACCTCACAATATGTCCACATTAAACAGAACACTAATTTCTGTTGTTTTCCTGGTTTCATTGTCAGGATCCAAGCGGCCATGGGTGCTGGGATGCCTTGCCACTTCATATTCTGGACAATGTCAAAATGCAGCTGGAACAGTCAGAAACATATGACTACGAGCCTTCCCAGGCATTGAAGAATCTGCGGTTGGTCAGTCGACGCTGGTGTGCCTGGGCCACAGGAGCCATAACATGTTTGGTACTGCCACCCACAGGCCATGATTCACCAACGCCTCTTAGCGAGTTTGGATATGGCATGCTTGATATGACTAGCATGTTGACTCCAAAAGATTTTGGTGCTCTTTGCGATTCGAAAGCCCACCCAGGAGCAGTCAATGTAGGGCATGCCCTGGCACCATTCACAGCTCTCAAGGAACTGAGCTTTGCCAGGTGCAACGGGACATCGGACGACTGCCTGAGGCATCTTGGAACATTGAGTTCCCTCACCAAACTTGACCTGTGTGGATGTGCCAGAGTCACGGCTGAGGGTTTGACGTTCCTGGGGCGACTGACTAAACTCACAAACCTTAATTTGGGGCGTTGCCGCAGTATAGGAGATGGCGTTCTGGGCCACATCGCAGCCCTCCCATCCCTTGCCAAGATCAATCTGTTTGGCTGTGTGGGTGTGACGGATGCGGGCTTGAGCTGTTTGGGGGCAATAACATCCCTCACAAAACTCAGTTTGAACAATTGCAGTGCTATAACACAGGGAGGCATGATGTGCCTGGGAAGGCTGACATCTCTCACGTATCTGGACTTGGCCTGGTGCCGGGGAATCAACGCTGGTGCTATCAGCTGCCTGTCTCCACTTGTGTACCTTGTTGAGCTCAACTGCTGCGGCTGTGGGCAGATCACAGATAGCTGTGCGAGGCCCCTGGCAGCCCTGTCGTCCTTGACGCGTGTTAATTTGAGTTACTGCCCCATATCAGACGACGGTGTTGGATTGCTGCGATCGTTGCTGCCCGCTCTGGTGCACATCAGAAGGGACAGGCGCCCTGGTTTCCGTGTTTGCAGCCGTTACTGGTTCAGTTTCAGAAATTCCGACCCTTGGTGTGACTAATAATGGTTTGTTGGCTTCATAAGGAGTGTTGCAGAAAGGTAGTTGCGAATCTGTGGAGGCTTTTGTTGGGGAGGCCTCTCCAAAAGCTTGAGATGGACATTGTCCTGGCGTTGGCAGTGCAACGCTCGTCCAATGATGATCAGCCCCAGGGACAATCGCACAGCCGTCATCGACTTTGCTGCTCACCAGCACTTCCCCGTCTTAGCATTGACTGATTTTTCTGTGTTCGATTGATTGCGAGTTGTACTGTTGCCACACTGTCTCGCCCGACGACTGAACAAGCAAGAACCTGGGGATTCCTGGATGTGGCCAGTGGGATCTTGTCCTTGAGGATGGTAAGGAGTTGACGTCTGAGACAGCATAGGTGCATGCACGACAAGCACAGATAAACAGGACATGAGCAAACATGAGTGTAAATGGGAACACAACTTCTGCTTCTGCTGGTGTGGTTGGATTTGACTCCACACAACCTGCAAACGTGCTTTGTGAGGAATGAAGGTGGATCACCTTGCCATTCCAGAGCTTATTGCCATACATTCCTGGCACGATCATCTTCAGTTTACCCAAGAGCTTTAGCGAACTTGGGATATGGAAAAAAGCCGATGTGCATAGCTCACTGGGGCTGATCACTGAGGAAAAGCGTTCTGTATGGCTAAGCTGCTCCCGCATGGTTCAAAATGAGACAATATGGGACATGCTGAATTGTATGCACTTCCGTATCTTACTGCAACTTTGCTATGTGCAAGACCATTTATGTGGATTGATCCAGGCAGTGTCATTCATGCCCCAGGATTCGGCATTGGATTCGCAAAGGCTTCCCTTGGGGGATTCCATGTCCCAGTGGGGGGGAGTATCATCTTCCCTATGCGCCATCCGAGATCCTAAAAGCATGGTTGCTGCTACCATTCTCATTGAATCACTATTCCGATCAGACTTGCATCTTCCAAAGCGACACTTCTGAACTTTCAAGTCGTACCAGTAGACTGTGTAGTCCACACAGTTTGGCAGATGCCATAATTGCGCTCGTCTTATGGAGGCATCAACAAAAACCCTATGAAGCAAAGTCCCGTTGGAGGCTAGGTTTCTGGGCACCAGCGTTTTTCTTTGTGTCCGAATTGACACTTATGTTCCAAATTGGGCAGAAAACCCGGAAGCGTGACCAAATTCGGACAATCTCCAGCAACGGGATTAACTATCTTGTTAATGGGTTTCTGCTAAGGGCGACATGGGGCAGGCGCGTTGGCTTCCGTGGGGCCGGCGCTGCTTATGTATCGTTTGTTTGGGGTGGCCCTTGGGTTTCTGTCCCCATGTACCTTGGGATAGTGGCCAATTTGACAAGTTCAAGGAGGGCCAATGGTTTTTGGCGCCCTTAGAGGTGACAGGCTTTGGCGGGCATGAGTGGGGGAGGCTATTTGGGATCGCCTCTTGGTCCCCACTCTATCTTGTTTCGCTTCGCGCCAAACCTTTGGCACAACCCGGATGTTGTGTAAACTACTAGGAGGTACATGGTTTACTCAAGGTATACACTGGGAAGTGCTAATAGACATGAGATTGTACTTAGATTGGACAGAGGAGGCTGTTAGCTTTCTATAGGTCTTTGAATCATCCCAAACAGGTTAGTGGTAGTGGAGTTATAGCTTATAGAAGTTCCAGTACTTAAGGTTGGGCCCTTACCGTACTCGGGGATGAGATACTATCGATACGGGTACATTCAATACATTGTTCTGTCGATTGTGTACTGCTGCATGTCCGGGTCATGTGACCGACCCCGCACAACAGCCTGTAATTTCGTCCCCGCCCACTCGCCTCTCAGCGGCTACACCCGTAGGCCGCAAGGCGCAGCGCGCACCCACTGCCCGTACGGCCGCCCCGTGCCCGGCCATTCTGCAGGCTTGGGCCCACACTGCACATCCGAAGAGATGAGCGCCCCGCGCACTCACTGCGCGTACGGCCGCCTCGGGTCTGGCTATTCCATAGGCCTGGGCCCACACTGCGCATCTGAAGAGACGAGCACCCCGCAAAGCCCGCCGGCCATCCGGCGGAGGGGGCCCCGCGGCCCCATCGGGCACCTCGACGGGCGCATCACCCGTGAACCAACTGAAAACCATGCCACCGGACCCACAGAGTGGGTCGCAACTACCGATACCTCGCCAAGTTTCTCGCCTATGAACCCTATCCCTGTTGAGTAGTGGTGCCAGGACCAAGCTCGCTGGTTCAACAACCGTATTCCAAGCTCCGCTATCAAAGTCTGTTGGCTGCCCGACCTGGTGTTCCTCCCCAGTTAGTCAACAACCCGGTGGCCCACCCAGCTAGTATCTGCTCCCCATACTAATTTGATGTCTGCAACATTGCAGAAGGGAGCTTGGTGGCCAATGCCCTCAGGGCGAACTCCAGTTATTTCCAGGAGTATGTGGGTTGAGCGCCTCCGGTGCTCTAGTTGTTTGACACGATTGCGGCCTTCGTGGACATCACTGCCCACCCCAATCCGCCTCCCTCCGTCCACGAGTTCATCCTTCCGTATGTCTACTCGTGGGGTGTGGTTTTTCCGCGCGCGCCCCCTGCGATGGATCGACGATCCCTCCGGCGATTGGCCAGGCGTAATCGGCACGGTCGCTTGAGCAATCTCGACACGGCGCAAATGTGGTGGGCCCCTTGGCAGAACGGCCTCCGCAGTGCGTCAGTCAGAAGGGCGGATTGGGTCCGGCGTTGCCTTGCGCGTGGTTCGCAGGCAGGCAGTGATAGCAAAACAGGATGTTCGTTACAGAGTTCCCAGCGTCTTGTCCCCGCGCACACAACACGGTTACATAACCCTCAAGTCACCCTGTACTTAAACCACCATCCCCACAAGCACCTAGACCGTCCTCAAAGCCCTCATTTCTATATAACAAAATGGCCCGAAAATGGCCAAAATCCCAAAATCGCCTCGTTGCGCTCCATGCTCCGCGAAGGTGCGAATCATTGGTCCGCGCGCCTTTGCGTCGCATTTCACTCCGCTCGAATAAAGAACCAAAGATAATGTTAACACAACAACTCGTATGTGGAGGTCACCAAACTGTTTCATGACTAGCTCTTGCTGTAGCAAATGCATGCAAAGCACAAAGGCTCCGGCCTTGAGGGATCGTGACACGCCATTTAGCCCAAGATTAGACTTGCCAACCGTAGCCCAGGCTTCGGGACAACGCGAGTTGATGGCACAATCGAGCGCATATGAAAGGAGCTTTTAACTCAAAAATTGAAACATGCCACAAAGACCACCACCTCCAAGAAAACGACCTCCTCCTTGGCGACTAGTGTCCCCTCGAGTGGCACCAAAACTAACAAGGGAGCCCAAGGCCCCGCAGCCTCTCCAAAGCCGGTGTCTTGAGGCACTTCCTATACAACAAGGCCCGTGGACGCCTCTCTGCCTGGCGCCGTATTGGTGCTCCCTCCCGGGTACTTCAGTGGATCCATTCTGGGAAGCCTCTCTGATACGTGAAGATTCTTGGTGTGGGGCGCCTGCCCTCTTTAAGTTGTGGACCCGCCTCGCCGGGCAACTAGGTCCTTATGGGGACCTAGGCGGGACCGCCTCAACCTATTCCCATACCTTATATAAGTGGGTTGGGGATATATTCGTATACCTTGGTCAGGGCGTCCCCCACACCAAGGGGCCATTAGTAGGGCGTCCCCCACATTAGGCCGGTGTGTGTAACACTCTCCTTTGGTCCCCACAGGGACCACAAGCCCCATTCGATGAAGGGCCCTACCCTTTGAGATCCCTAGCGGATCTAGCAGTATGGTTTATGATTCACGAGGAATACCTCTCTTCGGGCGCCATTGTCAAGGTGGACCCGGGTCCAGACTCACGGACTTCCCATAGTTTCTTAATGAAGAAGGGGTGGGAGGACGGCATCATAAAGTATTGCCTTTGAAAGAACCTGCGCTGGATTAGCCACCACCTATACAAAGTAGGCTTTCTGTTGTGGTCCCGTTGGCAGCCACTGGTTTCTAGAGTCGTTGGGGTCGCCCTGCCCTGTAACACGGTTGTTGGAGGTCAGCCGGCCTCTCCACCTCAAATGGTGGGTGTATCTAGGGCAGTCGCTTCCGCTGTCACGTGGTGGGCCCATTGCTTGGTGGGGATCGATCCCTGGGGCCTGCTGTTGGTGAGAGGTGGTGGTGCAGCAGTGTGGCGGTTTGCTGGCTTATGGGAGGAAAGAGAGTGGGCAAGAATAGTACTACACGATTCACAACATGCGCGCACATATCTGCATACGCGATGCCCGATCGCGGGTTCATTGCTGTCACATCAAAACAAGACAACACACGTGCATGTCCAGGCACATCTTCACCATCCACCGTTCATCTACGATCGACCAATTGTCCTTTAATTCAAAGCATCTAAACCCTGACCCCCTGGCCCTAAGTACTACAACTTCAGGAGGCCATATCTTTGCCCCTTTTTAACGGAATTGGGCATTTAAAAGTGCGTTGGATCCAATAACACCCCCAAAATTTCCCAAAATTACTAATTCCCACTCCAGAAAATGTCAATTAAGCCTAAATCCTTGGCAGTCATGTCACAATTCCGTTATAAAAAATTACATGACTTTGATCACTTACTCCAAAAAATAAACTTTTGGTGCGTTTTGACATCAAGGATGGTTACCATCATTTGCAGGTTTGTAGGGAGGAGGAATGTCTCCTCTAGTTTAGGGTAGGCGATGAGGTTTTCGCTTGTTGAGCCTTGCTATTTGGACTCTCCTTGTCGCCTTACTATTTCATTCAATTTATGTTAGTTGTGTGCTATTTCTTAAAGTCCCCAGGTAGCTGCGCCAAAGCGGTGAACCGTTTCCCTTTTGGCCACCTTGTGGTGAATGATGCTATAACCCAATAATATGTTACTTATATGTAAGAAGAACCGGCCATTCTTTTAGCCTATCTTGATGATTTTTTGGTAGCAATGAATGATGCCACTCGATTAACCAAATGGCCCAATTTGGTGCATACCGTTTTCACAACTTTGGGCCTTCAATTTTAGAAGCAGAAATGTTAGTAGACCCTCGTCCACTAGAAGAAACATCTTAGGGTCGTGGTGGATACCATTTATTGCTATTTTGAGGTCCCTCTAGACGAGGCGATGGTGGTGGCCGGAAAGGCCAATATTCTGCTGTAATGTCGTTGGGTTGTGGCCCGGGATTTGGCTCAGTTCTATGACCTAGGAATTTCTTTGCACTCGGCCTTTCCTGTAGCCAAGTTTTCCTTGTAGAACTTTTGTACCGTCCTCTACACTAAGCGGAGTTGGAGGGAACATCTCCCCCTCTCCCCCCAAGCCAAGCTGGATTTGGAGGCTTGGATCTATATTCGGCGGTGTGAAAATCGCCCCTTCAACCCTGATGCCATGCCTTCGGCAGGCACCCTAGCAATGGACGCTAGCCTCATGGGTGGGGGGCCACCTTCTCCTCCCCGTGTGCTACCCAGCCTATGCTCGCGAGGGGGTTTTGGGACCGCTTATTGATGCACATCAATGTGCATGAGATGCAAGCAGTGCAACCGGCCAAATGCAACTTTTTTTTGGCTCCTCCCATGGCCTTCCTTTGAGGCTCAAGCTCCTTGTAGATAACTAGGTAGTCATGTATTACCCGCGCAGCATGGCTGCAGGTTCCAAGGACCTGCTCCGTCCCCTCCGCCAGCTCCACCGGGTCCGTATGGCCTAGCACCTACTTTTGGACCCAACCTATATTCGGTCAAAGGATAACATCATACTAGACCGCCTTTTGTAGGTTCGGGTGGTGGACGACTATTGATCGCATTTGTGGATATTCTAGATATTTATGCAATGGTTCAATTGTCAGACCTGCAAGCGTTTTGCTTCCATGGCAAATACCCTCTGCCCAAGGTACAATAGCTTGCACACAAATGTTTGGAGAGCGGGCACGGACGCCTTCCTCCAGGACTAAATGGGGGAGGCAAACTGATGTAGCACATCGTGGAGCCTTCTTCCATGGTTGTCCTCTTTCCTTGCCACTCGGCCCGCCGTGGAGGCTACCGTCATGATGACGGCGTCATCACACCGGATTGGCCGAGCGTGCTTTGGTTCCAATCCATCTAAAGCCTTGTGGCGGAGGAGCTTCGAATTCCCCGTCATCTGGGGATGTTTTTGCCTACGGACCTCAGTCTCCCGAGCCATCTTCCCCAGCCAAAATGGAATTTGAGGGCCTTTTATATTTGACCACGGATCTCGATTTAGAGCACGGCTCAATGCGGCCGTCCTTGGAGGCGGACCTCCCCCCGGACGGCCCGCTTCCGGTGGACACCATGCCCACCGATCACCCACTTTATGTGCTGGACGTGGACAACCTCCTCCAATCGGATTGCGCATGGATGCAATCTGAGTTTTTGTTCTTCTACATGGAATCCACAAGGTGCTCCACACAGGCCAAATTCGGCCGTTTCCAAGATCTCTACGCCTTTGTGGAGCTCTAGGCGCTACCCGCCTGCCCATCCATGATCTACCGCTACATCTGCCTTTTACACAAGGAGGGCAAGGGGGCATCTGTAGCTTTGCGCAGTACCTGGCGGCCATTTAGATAATGCATTAGGTTGCCAGGCATTTGTAGTTTTCCGTGTTTGATCGGGTGACCCGTTTGCTCATCTGTGTTTGGCATTACCAATTCCGAGAACCGGCCATTTCCCATACCCTAGTTCCCATGCTGTTGATGATTAAGTTTTTGAAGGTAGTCCTGCATATGGAGGATGTGTTTTTGCTGCAGCCGGTAGTTTAGGCTATGCTCGATTGCATAAGCTCCAACCACTCCCACAGCAGCTATTTCATTCTCTTGGACGACGTTCGCATTGCCGAGAGGGTGTCCGTGTTCCCAATAGAGGTGGCCACACTCGGGTACCGTCCGCTCCGTTGCGTCCGGTTCGTAAAAGTGAGTGTGATATTCATCCGGTAACATCCGGTCCGCTGTTTGCCGTACTGCCGTCCGCAGAATCCGGCTCTCACTTTTTCTTCACCGTTATTTGCCGTTAAATTAACGGAGGGCGTACGCGGCGTCCGGTCCGCGACAAAACATCCGTGGATTCATAATTTTGGTCCGTTCTGTCCCGTAGGTACTTGCTTTCTAGCCACGGCAAGGTCAAGGCGAAGTTGCCAGGGGTTTCCATTTTGCAGCAGCTCGAATTGTGTTGGTTGCACGCTTCATAAACGTGTGTGGGCGTTTTCCAGGTCATGTATTCTGCTGTTTGTAATACATGGAGTGTTTTGGAGAACTGAACAACACACAAGCCGTGTGTAAAGTTCCAGTGTATGGCATGCCAACCTGCACCACTTGCTGCGGCTGGTACTGCTGCATAGTACGCAGTGCGCACCACACTCCCATTGCAAGTCTTCCCGGCCATTGCAGCAAGGGTTCAGCATAGTTGCAATACCAAACGCGGACACACAAACACCCACATCACTTGAGGCAGGCGGCAAAGAGGGTTCACCTCTGAACACAGTTGAGCCACTCAACATACTTGGGAATGGGTGATACGTATCACATATAACGATGGGTTGCCGCGGCGGTACTCCACAGTTTCCACGCCAGGGCAGCGAGTGTAAAGCCCATCCAACATAGTACGTCGAAGTTCAACAGCTCAACACATGAAAACGGGCAATGAATAATACGAGTCGTTATTTGTTATCGTCCATCTCTACCTATTGCACGCTCACTGCGGCGGTACTCTAGAAGTTTCCACGCCAGGGCAGCGACTGTAAAGTCTATCCACCAATCGCAGTACTTGTTGGGACGCATTTCTTGAATAAAATTTTCTTCTATCTATATGATACCCAAGGTTCATCCACCACTCAACATAGTGTGTTCAAGGTGCGCACATCAACACAGGACAACGGAATATTACAAGTCATGATATCTTATCTTCTATCTCTATGGTAACCGCACCCTTGCTGCGGCGGTACTCCACAGTTTCCACGCCGGGGCAACGAGGGTGGTCACCGGTGGTGATCCAAACTTTTGAATCCAAAGTCACTACTTCCCTCCCTTCCCTCCCT
>CAJHUC010001964.1:0-30292 GCA_905146915.1 Ostreobium quekettii
TATGCCTTGACCCATGTTGGCCTTGTCAGCGGAAGAAGACGGGATATTCACGGAAAAGAACAGAAGGACATATATATTCTCTACTCCAGGCGGGGGCATAAAAGTACTCCCCGTTCTTGTTTGCTGAATTTCGGTTTTTGTTTTCGGACACCCTAAACCCCAACTACTGATCCACGCACCGGGACTGGCCTTGTCAGCGGAACAAGAACCGAAATTCAGCAAACAAGAACGGGGAGTAATATATTCTCCCAGGCGGGCTGGTGGCTGCCATGCACTCTTGCGTCCACGTCCATTAGTCTTTCCGTCTTTTCTGTGAAGATCCCTGCTTCTTCTGCCGACAAGGTTAACGTGGGTCAGTGGTTTAGGGTACTGGGTGCCAAAAAAGAAGGGACCGTCATGGAAAAGACAGAGCGACTAATTTCATGCCCAATGCAACTCTCAACATAAATTCCGACAGTTTGCGACAATGTCACCCAATCAGTATCAATGAATGAAAATTCTCCCAGAACAAAATGGAAAGTCGGCACAGTGGCCATGTCACGTGCCCCTGCTGAGCTCAGGTAGTCAAAAAGCCCAATCGGTGGACGCCCAGCTGACAAAGGCACTTGGGGTCGTTCAAATTTATCAGCTTGCACCAACGCCATAACCTGTCCGTCCAAGTACAGACCCTGTGCGTTCAAGAACGGATACGCTGCAAACCTATGTTGCCAGAGTTGACTTTCCAGTTGAGTCAAGCGGTAGACAGTTTGTTTGTGTGCGCAGAGGCTGAAAGTGAAGGCTCTGCAAGGGTGCTCACCAATGGCGCCCACACCACCCTGTTTCCTCTTTTCTGGGTACCAGGGGCGTTCGGCTCTTATGGCGTCGAATGTACTGTGTTGTGTGCATTCTGTTGTTTCGCCCCCTATCAACACAGCGGAGTGCCAGCAACAGGCCTGCTGGCGAGACATCTGACAAACATGCACCTGCTTGAATGTCTGCACAAGCTGACTGGGATATCCCACACCACAGCAACAGCTCAGTTGCAAGTTTCAATCGAAGTGAATTCCTTGCCCTCAACTTGGAATGATACAAGAGCTACCACAGCCATCGAATTCGTGTCTCACCAACGTTGTGCAGACATTGATTTTGAATACAAATTCAACCACTAAGTTTGCATTGTGGCTGCCAAAACATGGAATCTGCATCTTGTTGTCGCTTCTTCATCCTCTTATTAGTGGATCGCAAGTCATCTGTTCGACATGGATATCTTGTCTTGATCGTGCTTGCTGTGGCTTTGGCAGGTGAACTTTGCCAAGAGTTTTGTCCGTTCTCCGCCCAGCATCGACATTGACAAGATCAACGATTTCCATGAAGTCACTGAAGACAAAATAAATGAATACCGGACAGTTGCGGAAGACTTTTGTATCACTCAGGTCAGCAATGGCAGAGGATGGCATGAGTATTCTATTGCTGCTTTCTGTTCATCAATGGCGATTTGTGCGTGGCCTTGCAGAGAGGCATTGTATGTCTGTTGGTCAGGAAGAACAGCCAAGTTGACCTGTTGGATGACGTTTGACCTGTTAGTTTCAGAAACCAATCTGGTTTGCCACTCAGCAAAATTTTGTCTTTCAAATGTGGCACCTTCCTAAAGCATGCCAGAGCAGCTGCACTGATGCTGTCCCTTTCGCTGTCACTTTGAACAAACACTTGCAGAAGTTTTGACCTGCAGTATAGACAATGTACAATAGATTTTCGACATTATGGCATCTGATGGTTCGAGAAGGGTGAACACGATGGCTCTAGTCAGCCATCTCTGGCAGAGCGTTGTACGTCTGCTTGTATCCTAAAATGGAAACAGATCGAAAGTTGCTTAAATTCATACAAGTGATAGTTGTTGCCCCTCTTATGTGGTGAAGTGCAGAGGAAACCCCCATCTGGAAGGGGCAGTTTGTGCATCATCGTTTTTCTCAGCACTGTCGAAAATCTGACCAGACACTGCTCAACCACCACCCTCTTTAAAGAACGTAATACCATATACACCAATGATCTGAAGCGTTTTGATGCCAGCCATCCGACACACAACACTTTATTGAATGGAAGTGGCACAACTCTATTATCAAGGTCCTCATAGTCCCCAAAACAATGCATGAATGCACCTTGACCAGGAGCACCAACCTCATATGGGGTTTGCCTCTGCTGGAACATTATCACAACGAAATAAAGTCCACACATCAAACATTGTCTGAGCCTGCTTGCAAGAGTGGGGCAGGTCCAACAGTGCGTTGGACATGTCCTGGCCACCAACCCACTTGAGGACACCAGAATGTCTAAATTGGTGTTCAACTCTTGAGCAACATACAAAGCGCTTGCTGTCCCTGCCCTTTTTCATCTTTGATGCAAGCGTCCTTACAACTCTCAGTTTCTTAGGCATCGAATTTGTCCCTTTCTCGGCATTCCCAGAGGCTGGATGAAGAACTCGTGTTCCATCGCGCAACGTTTCCAGAGGCCTGTGAGGATTTCAGTGGCTGGGCATTCTTCTCTGCTCCTTCTGGGGCCTTTAGGTATCACAGGGGCACCGGCTTGGTGCCTAACCTCTCTGGCTGCCTTTGCCTGCATACCACCAAACATTGCCTCTTGCACTTTGTGGGTAACCTGGGGCACGTCAGAAACGTGTGGCTGCACATCATATGCATGCTTGTTTGGGCTTTTCTGTTGTTTGTCATGTGGTGCAAGGTGGTCATAGGTTAAGCAACAGTCAAGGGTCGTTTGCAAACCATTGATTGGATGTTCCATCCTTTCTGGCAGCATGCAACAGCTGTGCTATGTCTTTTGGCTGAATGTACTCCGTGAATTGCTGGGTCATCTGGACAGTTAAGGCTACTGCTGAGCAGCAGCATTGGTCTCAGGGAATGGCATGCTAGTACCCACGCTTTCCAGAGCCAGTGTCACATATCAAATCGCACTTGCAGAGAATCTCTATGCGTGATGTGTGCTTTGGCTCATTGTGAAGGCTTTTGACAACATCAGAACACCCATTGTTCTGGCCATTGGTCTGGCAATTGGTCTGGCCATTGGCATTGTTCTGGCCATGAACTGGTGCTCAGCGTATATGGCATGGGTGCTGAGAATGGCACCTGCATTAGGCACGAAAAAAGCCATTCCCATCTGCCTTGCAGATGTTCACGGATTCTTGAGTGTCTCTAAAACTGTTGTGGCAGTGCTGGTTGTTAGAACAATGACAGACTGATCGGGGCATGTATCTACTGAGTGCACTTCAACAGATGGCATTACTTTGACAAGGTCCTCATGAAGGCTTAACCGAAGAACATCGCAGCCCCATGTCTTGAAACCATTGCTGCCAGCTGTGTAAAGCGGCCATGTAGCATGACTGCAGCACGATGCGTCCGTCTGATGTCAAAACTCATTGCAACAGCAGACATCGCCTTGCTGGTTAACGTGCAGGGCTCTATCAGTTGTGGCAATTGTTGTGAAGTGGAATGTCGCTGTGTGCCAACCTGAGTGTGCAGAATGTGTGACGCAGGGTATGGCCAGGCGTTCTTGCAAGGCAGGGGGGCGGAGACTGCCCAGAATTTGACCCCGTAAGCACATTTTGTGTCTCACGCTGGCAGTGCATCAGCCACCTGCCCTATCCTCTGTTCAGCTGCGTGTACCCATCCAGGAAACGAGCATTGGGACCGTTGACTGCCTGAGTGCGAGAGTGTACTGTTAAGCGGTGACTACTATTGGATAGCAGAACTATAAAGTTGATGCTGTGGACACACCCAAAGTGTAGCTGGTAATGCCTGCAGCGATGAAATCTTTTGCATTGTCCTGGCTTGACTATCAAGGCATAGAGAATCTGTATTGAGTTGACAGCATGGCCTTGTTTGGTGCTGCTACCAGTGCCAGTTTTGGGGCCTTTGTATATGTTTTGCTTTGATTCCAGATCATGGCATCAAAATTCGGAGTCCGAGTGCGTACCTGTCCTGATGGAAGACCTTTTGTGTATTGCATGGCGACAGAGAAAGCGGCCATGGTACCAAGCAGCCAGCAGTGGTCCCAAGAACGCAGTTATTGTTTTGGAGGCATCTGGTGGGCACGGACGCTGCCGGAGTTTTTGTTTGCATAATTTCAAAGAATATCGGTTGAAGGAGCCCTGCGCCTGCATCCAGTGCTTGTATGTTGACAATATTTGCTGCCTGTGCTGATTTCTCTTTGCCAGGCAGGACATGTCTTGAACAGAAATGCACATGTGCATTCTTCTTCGAGTCGACCCTGCAGAATGCCAGAAAGCCACCAGAAATCCACAAGGAGCTCTCTCATCTCCTCCCCTGCTCCTGCTGTCCCCCACCAATCTGACTGATGCCGTGATCTGGCTGGTGCCGTGCATGTGGCTGTTCAAGAGCCGGAGACCGATTTCACGATTGCCAAGGAGGTGACAGAAGCACTGCTGGGGATGTTCACCTTCCTTGACTTCATAAATATTGTGGTCTTCAACGACACAGCGAAGTCGCTGGGCAGCAACATACTGATACAGGCCAAACGAAGGAACGTGGACAGCTTCCTCCAGAGATTGGGTGACACAAAGCTTGCTGGTAATGGCGCAGTTGTTGACTATGGAAATGCGCTCAGCATGGCTTTCAGCATATTCAATCAGTCACTGAATGTGGAAGAACTGGAGGAGCTGGATGATTGCCAAAAGGTAGTGCTTCAATTTGATTGGCTGATTCTGTTTCTGGTTCGGGTGCACTACGTGCTATTCACACTGCCATCTATTGTCACTAGCATCCTTGACTAAAGCAAGGCAATACAGAAATGATACCATAGATGGCCACTGGTAAGGCACTGACAGCGATGCGCAGGCAATGCTTACTGCACTGCACTGCTATTGCCTTCGTGGCAAAAGACAAAGCATACCTTCAGGCACTGATAGATACTGCCTGCACTCTGTTACCCAGACACAGCGGAGAAGAGAAAGGACATTAACTTGGCACCACCAGCGACCTTCGATCCATGCGAGCTGTGCAGAACGATCCTTTCAAGCCTTTGTGTGGTTCAGCCCGCTTGGCCTTGTTGCCTCTGTGCTGTTTCTGGATGTGTCACATCTATGATCACTGGAAAGCAGCCCAGCTGTGCGTTCCTGGTTTTGTTTCTTTTGCAGATCTTGCAAAACATGCACAGCAGAAATGCAAATGTGCATCAAGCCAGGGCGTACCAAACCTGCATTTCTGTAGCTGTTGCCTGAGCTTGCAGTCAAATAATGCCTGCGTGGATTTCCATCTGGTTTCTCATTTGCCACTTTTGGAATCCTGGTTCCTAGCATGTGAACTACTGGATTCATTCCACTGAATTTCGATATTTACTCCCACTCTACTGTCCGTGGCTTCTTTTGTCCAACTGCTGGCGATTGTGTGGCCACAGTGTGGATCGCAAAGGCAGAAGCTGGAATCAAAATAAGCATCCTAATCACCAGGCGAAGTTTGTTTTTGTATACTGGCCACAGTTGTGAGCATTGTCTGCATTTGATCCTTGCGGCTGACAATCGATTGTCTTCCCTCCATCAGGTCATCATATTCATGTCTCACAGCCAGGATTGCAGTGAGACCCCGGGAGCCAAGTGCTCTGTCGCAGATGGTGGCATTACACCAGAGGGGGGTGCCCGCAAGAAACTCCTAGAAAAAATTGAGGAGCTGCAAGGAGCGTTTTCAAACCATGTAGCTTTGTTCACATATTCACTGGGAACACACGGCGACCCTGGTCTACTGCAACAGATGGCCTGTGAAAATGGCGGAGTCTATTCCAGGTTTCAAGGTGTGCATGTATTCCTTCTGGCATGACTTCCACTGTGCTAGGATATGTCATAGCTAACAGCATGCGCTGGTGGCAGAGCACTGTCAGCTATTGGGTGTGATGAAATCGAATATAATCATAGTATAGTATGCCACTGCCCCTGTACCCATTCATCAATATCAGTGTACCTGACTTGCATCCCCTTTGACCATATTTGGCGATGTGGTGCAGATTGTACCTTTGGGCAGCAAGTTCCGTTCTCTTTTCCTGCGACACGTTCACCCTTTTCCCCAAGTCAACATACAACATTTGTTTTCTCTCAGCTTGTATCCATGGAAGAGAATGAATGGCAGTGACAGTGGATGCTCCTTGCCCAAGAGAAGCTACAGTGGCATGGCTCATAGGTACACACCTTGTATGCTATGTGCTGTGCGCACCAGAGGGAACTTTGTCAAACTGAATTTTCAAAATCTGTCAGAATGAGATTTAGGATTCCAGTTTACTTCATGCATGCGGTGCAGACCGGCATCGGGACCCCCTCGTGCCCATCAGTGCTTTCTTTCACTTTGTTTCCCTGGCTTATGCCAATGAAGACCCCATATGGAGCGAGCCATACATTGATGCCTTTGGCCTTGGAGAAGTCAGCTCTATCACAATGCCCATTTTTGCTGTGGAGGGCAATGGCAACGATCCACCAAGATGTTTCATTGGTGTCGCTGGGCACGATGTGCCAACGAACGACCTAGACCCTCGCATGCACATCAATGATGTGATCAACAGTTTGTCTGACTCACGGAGGTGTACAAAGAAGGGTGGGCCTCAAGATGCCTGCAAATTGCAGGTAGACTTTGGTGCCCTCATTATGCTGAGTGGCTCATGCAGCGTACCTCTTGTTGCATATTGTCTGAGGATCTCTCAGCATTGTCGTCCATGGTGAATATCATTTCAGACCATGAGCTTGCATGCAAGCTTCGTACTGCAAAACCTGTCTGCATGGGACAATAACACCAATGGCGAAACAGGCGACTGTATTTACATGATGAGGTTAGTATGTGCACAGCCATCTATTGAATAGGCTGCTATTCTTGCCACGACAATACTGTGAACGCGAACCAAAGTTCCCTGAGTGCAGTAGGTGATGCATAGCCACCGAATAACATGATATGCAAGAAAGTGTGCAGTTAGGGAGTTGTTACGTCTACACTGGCATATTCAAGATCACGAAATTCTCTGCTCTGCAGCAGTAGCCAATGCACAACTTCAGCACATTTGCACAGCGATGTCTAGTCTGCTCCACTCAAGCTATTCGCTTTTTCCACATGTGATATCAACTTACACAATTGCATAGGCATTTTGTGTTGGTCTATGTGGGTACTTTGTTCTGCTGTGCTGCTGCAAAAGCATGGTGGAGTAGACTGCAGCCAATGTCTGCTGACAGCACCGCTTTGTGAGAAACATGAGGTACCAATTTAAAGGCTGATGCAAGCATTCCAATGTTTGGCTGTTTCCCAGGATCTACGGGGAGAACATCATCAGTGCCAGGCTCGTTTGAATTTGTCTCGATGTTACAATTTCACGGATCGTTCTGGTGAGCCAGCACTCTATACAATTCCAGGAGATGTCACCAAATCGGGGGCCTCACAATTGCTAGATTTTAAAGCCGCAAATACAAGTTGCTCTGAGAAGGGCGGTCGCTTGGCTGTTGTGGACACCCTTGCAAAACAGCAGTTCTTTTCGGGTATTGTCCCACCAGATAGGTCATGGATAGGTTTGACAAGAAGCGAATCTGTGGGCGAATGGAGATGGGCTGACGGCAAGGCAGTCAGCAGTGAAGCACTGTCCAGGCTGTGGATCTCAGAGGATGCCCTGAAGGATGAGCAGGATGGGGATCGCTGCGCGGTCCTGGATCCTGGATCGACTGTGCGGAATGTGCGAGGGTCCAACTGTGACCAGCTGTTGAGCTTCATTTGCGAAATTCGTGACCCCAACAGCACGGAATGTCAGGTGGGTGCGGTGTGGCTGAGCAGGTGGCAGATGTCCTGCATTGGGATCCTCGCTCTGTTCTCACAAAGCACGCGTCTTCCTTTCAGTGCATGCTCAGGTTGCGTAAGCAATTTGGTCGCTGTCCATGTTGCTTGCAGGGCCATTTGGTGCCTGAATGCTGATTGTCGACATGCACAGGAGAGTACCATGGCTAATATATCGTCTATCATATTTGTTTGACAAACTGCAGTACGTTGAAAAAGCGTCAACTCGGCCCTTTGGGGGGGGGAAGGATCACGACCCCGAAGTTCGGGCAGGCATCAACACAGGTGCTTGGCTCACGTGGAAGCTACTGCCTTTGCATCCAATGTACAGGTCCTCCAGTGCTAAATTGGTGGCTGCGAATCTGACAGGGTGCATTTGTTACTGATCAGAGTGTGCTTCCATGGTGCTTAACCCGACTTGAGGGCCTAACCCGCTCCTGAACCCAACTGCAAAAGTTTGTCGAAATGAAGGTTCTGTATCCAAAACATGGGGAATGGGATGATGGCCGTGCCACTCTGCTCAAAGCCAGTTCAGTTGCGGTTTGACTTGGCCCTTGAAACCCGTGTGCAGGAATTGACCATCTGATTGCCTTTTGCTCCAGGGAGAAATTGAATCTGTGTTGTACGAAAATCTGACGGAAACGATCGGGGGGAAATTGGAGCAGCTGCAAAATGAAGAGGGTGGTCCCCTGTGCGAAGTTTTCGATGACTGCGGATTTGAAGAAGTGCCCATAATGCAGGATGTGGTTTGCCCACTGGGGACCACCCGAGATTATGAATGTTGCGAATGCACTGGGGAGGCAAACCCTTAGCGCTTGACCAAGACGTCCTCGTTGGCCACGGCCTGTCCACTTGAGTGTGAACGACGTGCAGTCCCCTGGCGTTGTGCTTTCGTTTTGGGTGCGCACGTGCCATGACATTGGTGTTATCGATGTTGATGGAGCCGTACCTGGAGCCGATTCCGGCTTTTAGGCGTTTGGATCTGCTGTATTCGGGCCTCATACATTTGTTTATGAAGTCCAACAGTGTGGGACGTGGTGAAGAAGCCATCTGAGGTGCAATGCGAATGATATGTTTGGCAGCGGTGAGGCCCACGGAAGTTGACAGCGTGTGGAGGAGAGGCTCGCTTGATGCCATTGTGATCTGTACACAAGGGGTGTTCTAGGTAGATGCCATCATGTTGTTTTCCATGAACGTCAGTAGTATATTCATTTCAGATCAGATTTGTGCTCTTTCTGTGATGAACTGGGGGTTGGGTTTTAGAATATTTATCTGGTGGTGGTGCAAGGAGGAAAATGTTCGCCTGGCTCATGCTTAGTGATTGAGAAACTGAAACTGATCATGTCTCGTGCCATTTGTGCTGTGAATCATGTGGCATTGGTCCTAAACTTCGCGAGAAGCGCTGGCCTCCACAGCGCAGAGCTGCGACACCAATGGGCTTGTGAGATGTTTGACTACGAGTCGCTGAACAATGGGGTGTTGTGTAGAACTTCATACATCGGAGGAAGTTTGCGGGCCGGCAATAAGTCCTTCACGCGCGATCGCCGCAATTGATGCTCTTAGAAATGCATCACTGTGGCAATGGCCCTTGCTGACTCAATCCTTCATGCTTCAAGTCTTATGGCCCTCCCTGCGTGGGATGCCACATGTCGTGTGTAGCACGCAGCCTGTGGCAAGATGCGCATGAAATTTTAACGGCCTATTCAAATCCGCAGCTCATGAAGAGCGACAAGAAAATCGTGTGTCAATGGATAGGACGAGGCTGTGTTCCGAAGCAGACGACGAATGGTGTGGGGCGGCAAAGAGAAACAAAAGGCGTGGACGAAACTCCCCTGATTGCTCCCCGATCAAACTGGAACCGGGCCAGCAACTGTTCCTGTGGCGAAACTGTGCAATATGCACGACATATACAGTCCACCACAGAGTGTGCGTCCCCAAGAAAGAAAAGAAACCGATGGGTGCAAATCGTCGCCACCTGTGTTGCGAGGCTTGATATTCGAGTTTGGTGACATCATCACACTGGGGGATTGAATTGTGGCGACCACTGTTTCGTTTCAACGTGTGCGAAAAGCCGATGGACGCTCGTGGTGGGGTGCTGCACCGGTGCACATGGTGGCAGTTGTCAGCTGCGACAGTGAATACTCAACGAGCGGAAGGCAGCGCTGAATGTGAAACCCCCAGAACGACTTGCTGTTTTTCTGGTGCCTTTTCACACACAACGAAACAATGCGATCTTTCTTCTCTACAGAGTCTACATTTCCTAGAAATGTCAACTAATGAGAATTAGTTCAGTCGAATTGGACGGTAGTAATGCGTCCTTTGCCCAGGGCAAAGTGCACTAGTGCTTGTTAAGCACCCAACTCTAAGAGCGCCGTGTGGTGGTCCTCGGGGAGTTCGTTTGCAGCACTGAACTTTAAAGTTCAAATATTTGCAGTGCTCGTCCTCTTATTCACAGCCCTGACGCCGCCGCTGGGGCGCCGCACCACGTGCTTTGTGTGATCGCGATCGCGAAACTGGATTCACAAGAATTGCGATGGTCCCATTGCGGTTGTGCTGATCCATGTTGATTGTGCAGCCCATCCATAACGCATTCACCCTGTAGATGGCTTCCACGGGTGGTTGCAACGTCCTTTTGGGGGGCATCTCAGCAGTCTTGAAAATAGAAGTGTTTTAAAAAGTCAGCCCCGCAGCATAATGTGCGGTTCAACGTCGCTTTTTCTTTGCTTGAGAATGGAGTGTTTACAGGAAATCCAGGGGTAAAAGGCCATAGCGGCAGAGGCTCTGTTGAACTATCAAATGAAAGCAAAGCTTCGCTTCATTTTAAAATGAGCTTCAACTTAGGCACAAGGGATGCCATTGCTCGTCCATGCTCCAACAAGGCGTGGCTGAGGGGGAGCTACATCATCAAACACCAACGCCCCATGGTGTGTTGAGTGAGATATATCAATTCTGGGAGCACACATAATCGAGCCGCATAGCCAAACTTCATGAATTATAAGATGCAAAGTTTCACCGGTTGCCACTGTTGAGGTGACACAATTTGCATACGTTGAACCTGCGGGTAAATCCGACGATGCTTTAAAACTAGTGCTGTTCTCTGGCTTATCGGCATTTGCAAAACAATATGTTTGAAGCTGATGCCTTGCAGCGTAGACTTTTGTTAAGGAATCTACAAAGGGAGATGAATTGTAGAAGTTGTCATGCGCAACTTGGACCAACGTAATCAAAACAGCACGACCTAAGACTTAATCTTTTAATTTATTTATACAATGCTGCACAAAGTATTTATACAATGTTAGTGTGGTCAAATCACCGTACCAAATTATTCACACGGTTAAAAGATATTAAACTCATTTGTCCAGGCATCCCACCTCCATGGCTGGCCCCCTCTCCAAGTGATGAGGGCCGGCGCCCCCAAGGTACCTAGTCCTTGGGCGACACCAGCCCACTTTGCCGATTCCATGGATGAGCGGATGAGCGCCAGCTTGACCTACCTCATCTTGAGTACCGTCAGCGCCCTCAACGTAGTCCGCCTCAAAGCATGACCTGCATGGCACTGTGCGAAAGCACAACAGTTTTTGAGCAAAGCAATAAGTTGATGGAGAGCTCCAGCCACGGGTGACTGTGACGTCGGCCAGAAATTATAGGGTCGCTGCGTAGCGAGCCCCATTTTTCATAGGCGATTAAAACACACAAACACTTCCCAATGGGGAACGAATATTTTCAGGGCGCGTGGTACATTTGAGTCATTTGCCAAGTCGAAAACACGTCGCTGTCAACTCCTACATTCTTCCAATGCGGAGAAGGCAATTGCAGCCAATTTTGTGTTGGCATTGGAAGTCGAGATGAACGATATAGATGGAGATGCACGAGCGTGACTCGCCCATGCTGAATCAGCCAATAAATGAATCAACTCATTATCCAACTTTAGGGCCAAGGCAAAAAGGCAGCAATCTGATCCTTGCTTTTCTTGTGAAAACAGTGCGAATGGCTTTTTGAGTCAACCCTACCCCACCCAAATTTGGGTGTGGACGTTTAAACACCGCCCCAACACAGTCAAAATTGCGCAGGTTCTATTGTCCAGGAGACACCGTCTGTGAAGCTACATCAAAAGAAGTTATTTGCAACAAAACTCAAATTGGCAATTCACAGCAAGACCAAGAAATAGGCAAGGAATGCAAAATCTGTGACTGGCATGGGCCCTGTGCATGCGGCGGTGCGTTTGCAATACGACCACCCACTGAGGGATAGGCCAATATTAGTGGAAACCGATGTGTCTGCCGTCGCCTTTCATGTGCAAGGGCTTCACTTTTACAAGTACATGTATGACCTATCATGCGCACTTCAAAATTCAAGCAGCAAGCAAAAAATGCGCATTCTTTTACACATGCGGCCAAGTTTCTTATCGATTTGTAGGTGTGGTTGTGGAGCACTGGTGCTCAATCCACCGCCCGGCGGTTAATGGCAGCCTGAAACGAAAGGGAACTCAAAAGAAATCCAAAGATTCAGTTTTTCGCGCCATTTCCTTTGCCAACAGGTCTCTTCGGCGTCCAGCCCCATTCCTTTCGGGGCACAGAACAACGGCGCCGACGCTCACACACGGGGCGCACGAGACCTGCCGCGACCCATGGCCCCCACAGGCTCGCCATGCTGCCCCAACTGCCCCTCCCCGTTCAGATCTTCGCCGCCGCTGTGATCTTTTTCCATTTATCAGAGTTCGCCCTCGCCGCGATCTACATGCGCTCCAGCCTCTCCTGGACATGTGGGTGGATCCCCCCTGGGCAAACGCACTGCGAGCTTGTCATGTCCCCGCCCTCTAAATTCATTGCTCGCGTGTGACACAGAAAACACTATCATTGCATTAGAAATGCTAGACAGGCCCCAAATGTATTCGCACTGTTCGATTCTGTTTGCCAATGCTCCTCCAAAAATTTGCCCCACCCGCTGGGCTGGGAACCCGAACACAGGTATGCTACCGGAACACAGGCTTACTCAGAAATTTATAAGTTGTTATAGCTGGGCCACTTTCAGACGCAGGGGTGTGTTGGACTGGATGCATAATGCGTTCACCACGCTTTCCAAGAGCGAAGACTACTGTTTGCCTTGAAACTGAAAGCACTGTGAGATTTCTGACCAAGAGTATGCCAACAAATACTTATGGAGCAAACAGAGTGGTGAAATTCTTGACGATTGATCTCATGAAGAAATGGAGGTCTTGACTGTTGCACACATACATGGACTGTTGGTGTCTCTTGGATCGTAGCAGTTCTGGGGCAGAAAAATGCAGAGTAGCCAGCTATGTGTATACAGGAATTGTACTGTATGATGCATTGATGAGATGGTGACATCTATGTGACTTGACAATCTGTGTGTCCATGTGAATGTAACGAGTATCAATCTGACTGAGCAGGGATGAAATTGGGCTCGTCTTTGCCTCAGCAGGTGCAAAGCAGTGGTTTGTCATCTATTAATACTCTGCAACAAAGTGAGAAATTATTGACACATGTGCACGCTGCTGATTTTTCTGCAGCATTTCTCATCAGCACACCATATTGTGTTGCCATGGCTCTTGCACTTGCTGAGTACACAATCGAGGCAGCTCTGGTCCCAGCTATGAAAGAACAGGTATGTTTCGAGTTCAAAAAAATGAAAGTGGAATGTAATGCCTACCTCTGCTGAGAATGTTTGATTTTGTGTCAGAGCACAAGGTGCCGTTTGCAAACCCAAAATAAAAGTTTCCTCAGTTCTTGCTCCAGGTAAAGTGGATGCGAGTTTGTTGAAGGCTTGTTGGTTGCATGGGCATCCACAATGTGTTTCCTGCTTGGTATGCTGATAGAGCCAAACTACGATGCTTGGCTGAGCTAACATGTTGTGTCATGCTCAGTGCAGGGAGTTTCAATTCGACAGGTAGCTATCCTGTGCCATGGATATGGACAGCATTTTCCAGCGCATCATTGCAGGCATCTGAATTGTAGCACACTTGGGTGATGTATCTGCTGAAGCACAGCACTGCTCAGTCTCCCATCAGCAGCCACCAATAATTGATGAGCAGGAGCAAGCTGGGAGGCAGTCCAGAGTTATTTGGTATTGCTGGCAGGTTGCTAAGCACCATACATATCATACGATCATGGGCACAAGCTAATTATTTGTATGTAGCAGGCGTTGCTTTTGCATGCATCGAAACCAATTACATCATCGCTGTCAACAAGATGTACCAGATGTAGTAGAAAAACACAAGTGTGCTGTGAACAGTTGGTCATCTGGGTTGGACTGGCGCTGGTGGTGGTTGGAGATGCCATAAGGAAAACAGCAATGGTAAATTGGCGTGCGCTGAGAGTGTGGCAGCTGAAAAGAATGCTGGAAGTATGCCAGCGATTGCTACAAGACTGCAAGCTGGCTTGCAGTGAGGCTGCCCCTGGCCATTGTGCATTATATTGTTCTACACTGAAGGGTGATTGAAAGTGGCAAGTGCACCAGAACGTCAGAAACAGGTTGCATATCATGGACGTAGGTGTCCAAGATATGGCCATTTCCTAGGATAGGGTAGCCCATATCCTAGGATGCGAGCGTCCATATCCAGGATATGGCCGTATCCTGGGCATGCATATCCAGGATGATATCCATATTATAGTGCCCACATACGTTCTCTGCCCCATGTTCATGCAGTCTATTTGAAACACAGAATTCGTTGCAAAACGCCCTTAAAATCAAAGAACGAGGGGACAATCGGAAAGATTGGGTCCCAAAGCCCTTAAATATATATTTCCAAGAAGAACAGAAACCCAACCCCTGAGCGTTGGACGAAAGGAAAATTTTGGTCATGTTTGAGCTAAAAGTTCGAGGTTTACTTGGTAAAAGACACTTGCTAAAAACTGATGCCATATCCACACTTCCTAACGGATTGACTTAAATTTTGGACCACACACTTACAAATCATAAACACCGGAAAGATATTTCGCTAAAACTTATCTCTCCATGGTGTAAGAATCATGCGCCAGAATCATAAAATGACGTTAATGTGCGACAGAGGAAGTACTGATCGAAATCCAGGATATGTGATTTTGGTCGGCAAAGACCCGAGGGACAAGAAAAAACGAATGCCTGGCTGCTATTTGTCCATGGTCAGGTCCTTGAGGCGATAATGTAACAGCTGTGTCAGCTCTGCACCGTCATCCTGAAATGGGTAGCAGCCAACAGGTCCTGATGTACTGCTGATGAGATCATCTGCACGGCTTTCATCAGCCCTTGACATACTGTCGCGTTTGTGGAAGATCTGACAAAGTGGAATGCGTCCACTCCAGCGCGCTTTTCCAGAGCAATCCTGGCAACGCAAATCATGGTTCGAATGATCAGACCTACCGCAGCGTTAACGGTTGATGGAAGGTAACAAAGGAAACAGAGCAATACCATGCTGCCCTCAAGACAAACTCCTGAACATATTCCCCACTTTGCGTGCCAGTCCGCCCTGGGATACATATCTGGCAGACTGCATTTGCGAGCCAGGCTCAAAATGCGCAAGTGCTTTGATACGCATGGACAACCTGATGCCCGCAGGCCGCAGGGTTTGGAACCATGATGTGCTGTGGATTCCCGTCGCATCCAAGAGGTCTGATTGGCGGCAATGAGATGCCCAATGTGTGCAGAAAGGGAAATTACTTGCGCAACCCCTCCTTGTGCTGCTCCTTTGATGGTGTGCCAGAGCGGCTAGCACGAGCCGCTGTCTTGCTGTTCTGCTTTGGGTGTATGCTTCAGAATTTTTACAGAATTTGGGATACTCAAGAAGCGACATGGTTGAAAAATGCTCGGTGAAATAGCTGAAAACTTCAAGGCGGTGAGGTGCTGACACGCATTGTGCCGTGTCGGCAAGGTTACTGCAGGCAGCAACTTCACGCACGCGCTATTGAAGGAGCATCACGTGGAGCACAAGCTTGTTTCTCATGGGATCTACAGGTGACGACTTAGAGGATGTTCTGCCAGCCTTTGACACCGTGGGAAGGCTCCAACCGTTTCGCATAGTAGAATTGGTTCCTTGGGTGTCGCCTCCCGAATTTCACAAATCCCAGACTGTGTTGTGCTGTTTGGAATGGACCCATATTCTTTCTCTCTTGTTGCCAGATGGCTCCCATGAACCGTTCATGTTGGCATCATGCATTGTCAAAATGCTGTGGCAACGTTTGAAACGTAGCAACTGGAGAGAAATGTAAATTGACAGGAGTTACAGGTCCAGGACCTTTTCCAATGCGTACATGGTGCTGAAGATGACACCTGGAAAGAAAGGTGCGCTCACTTACAAGAGAGGCGGTGCCCTCGTGGCGGCCAGTGCCTGCAGCAGACGGAGCTGGTCGTTTAGGACCGCCGTGCTCGCATTGCCGAATTCGGAAGAAATTACGCCCAAACACTCACAGGGCGGCGGGAGGCAGCTGTCCAGCGACGTCTGCATCTGCTTGCCACAGCAGTTTTGGCTATCTCCCGCCACATGCCGGCGCTCAGTACAACGCCGGCCACGGCCGAAAATATGCGCAGATCCGCGTTTCCTTACAAGGGGCTGCGGAAATCCGCAATATGCATATTATGCGATTTTGGCGCGTCATGGTCCTTGCAACTGTGCATTGTGCAGAGCCTAGAAATGTTCACAGGAATGTGACTAAGATTAAATCGCTTGGCTCGTTCGTATCGCACTTTGCATCACACGCGCGTCAATGTACTTCAGCAGCTACTTCCTCCGTCCGGAATTAATTGTCCTCTATTTGAGAGACAAAATTCGTTACAAAGGACACTTTGAATTTACCAAAAAATCTCAGAATCGGAAAGATTGGGCTGCAAAACCCTTAACTACCAATTTTCAAGAAAAATTAATTAGTCCCACCCCCTCTGGATGGCCACCGAAATTGGCCGAAAATCGTCCAGAAAGTGTGTGTGCAAATTCCGCACCTGCTAGAGAACCACACGTTTCTGGGTCGTTTCTGGCTATCCTTGGTGCGCTAAAGATAAGTCGTTGTTGTCCTTGCAGTGAAGGGCGGTGTCCCTTACGTGGAATAGCACTTGCTAAACACGCACGAGCGTGTATGGATCCCCATCGTGGAAGGCCATTTTCATAGTTTTGACGATTTTTCAAAATCTCGGCCATCGTCGATCTTTGGCGTGCGTACGTAAAGCAAGCGGACAAGGCTAGGGTACAAGGTATTCAAGCTTGGGCTATGTGCGAGCTATTGTTCCAAGGTTATGTAGTAGACTTGTTTGGACAATCTGCCTCGATTGAGGTTTGAATCGTTGTTTTTGTGACCAGACTGGCCCACACCCCACAAACTGCCATGATCTGCCAATTCTTGCATGCAATCCACAACCTGTCGCAGCCCAGCAAGTGCATTTCCCTTTGAGAGACATAGTTTTATCTATCTAGCTAGTCTTCTCAAGCTCAAGCCCTTCAAGTACCAAAAAATGGTCGATTCACTATTCCTATCCAGGAGGGTCACTACCTAATTGCCACCTAATTACCCCCTAATTGTCCGCCGCTGAATAGGGTGATGGCCACCACCTTCCTAAAGGTCTACAAGGAATTTGGGAGGCCTCTTGCAGTATCCCTCGTAGTGGAGTTGGAGGTCCAAAAGTCGTGGTTCATAAATTTGGACCTGATGGGCATCTCTGATTTGGCCAATCGAACTTGAATTGCAGCCGCAAGACACGGCAACTTCCATGATCAGGACTTTCAAGACACATTTTCTGTTGCCCTTTTCCTTTGCCAGCACCTCCATGATCTTCTGTCCAAATGGCATGGATAGTTTTGCCGGGCGGCTCTGTACCGCTGCCGCAAAGGCGTGCTCCTCAAAACAGCGAAAATGGCCATTCCAGCAGGGATGTTGAAAAACTGGTGGGATTCTGGCTAGATGACGCTTGCTACAAAGTGCTGCCAAATCCACAATACTCAACGGATTGACTTGAAATTTTGACTGCATACTCTTAAAACATAGGCTTAGTTTTGCAAGAAATTTGAATGAGAAATGGAGTACTTATGATAGAGAAATAAGGCACCAAATTCATAGAGGACAATTAATTCCGGACGGAGTAAGTATAAGGGAATTAAACGAATGGATCAGACTCAAACGGAATGCCAATGTGTGAAACGAGGTAGGCGCCAAGATAACCAATGCGTTTCCAGGGCCGAGTTCGGATGCCCTTCGCGTTCCCGAGCTGCTTGCTTCATAGCGCGCCTGCGCCCGCCTCCCAGCGAGCAGCCACGCAGACAGCCAATGCGCCGCGGCGTCCTGCCAAAATTCTTGCTGTGTTTGAGCGCGAATGGCACCCCTTCCTTCGCCCTGCTGCTGTGTCTGAGCCCGAGGTGACGAGCGTGGTGTGTCGCCATGCGCAGCTACGTCCGGCATCCGGGTTACCTGGGATGGTGGCTGTGGGTGATGGGGACGCAGCTGGTGCTTGCCAACCCGGTTTGCTTTGTCCTATTTGCCATCATCGTGAGTGCCGGGGCGCCGCGTAAGCTTCAGCGAGGTCAAATGCCTTGGCATCTGGAGAAGACCGACGCGGAGATATTTCGATTTCTGTGTCTATCAAGTCCCCATTCACACCTCCTGGCGTTAACCAAATCCGGCTGTGCGTTTGGGCGCCCCGCCACCCCCCTTTTTGAACATTCTGCCGTATGGTCGGGAGCACTTTCCGCTGCAGAAGAATTCAGCAAGTAGTTGTTCTGGAGGTGTGGACTACTAATTGATTGAGCAGGGATGCACCTAACGACAGGCGTAATATCTTCGAATTGGCGAACATGATGGCCATGCCTACAGGGCAGTCTTGCTGTCAACATTTTTGTGTATTTAAATCCTGTATGCGTTGCTTGTACGTGGATCTTGCACTTGCCGAATCAGCTTGGTGCCCGTCGCCATTCCTCACATTCGGCTGCCGCCATGTCTGACATGAAAAGTTTTGTGGACCAAACAGGTGTGGAAGTTCTTTTCACTCAGAACTGAGATCGAGGAGTCCCATTTGCGCGATTTCTTCCCTGGCGAGTATGATGAATACGTGAAAAAGGTACCAACGGGTGTGCCAGGTTGGCCTGGACCGAGTGCGTACCAGTATCATTGATGAGCTCAGCTCACGAGATATCCCTTCCATCCGAGGATATGCATCTGGTCAAGACATTCTATTACTCGTTGTATAGCTTTTGCGGCGCAATTGTGGGGCTCAGGAAAGTGTTCATTCATTGGTTTGCTGAGGCGAGGGCAATGCACTGTTAATGTGGACAATTGTAGCGGAATCACACCAGCAGGGGAGGAACTGATGCTGCCAGAAAATAGAATAAGTATTGATGGTCTATTTCAACGGGCGTACGCTGTACATTGTGGAGATTCATTCCATTCTCGGGGGATGTGAAGAATGAATGCAAAATACGTAGTTGTCGACAATTGGATGACGAAGCCCTGGGATTCACTGGCACCGCCTTTCCTCTGCGAAACGCGGGGCTGGTGGCTGCCTCCTTTTGTATTACGTGGAACACTTTCGATTGATTGATTTGCGTTGTGCCCTCCGGCGCATGCGCCAACACTCGTGCCATGTTTGCAAGCACCCCGTTGGGCATAACATTGCCGGACCGCTAGCACCACCTTTTGCTACTTTATGGTCGCGTCCTTGCCAGCACAGTTTGCGTGAATGCAACTCACCGGTCGAAAACGCCCCCAACAAGTAGACAATCACAGGACCTGGCTCTGTTGGTACCGCATGCCTCACCGTCAAAGCATGAGCCCGAACAATTTGAGAAGATATGAACACCGAAAGAGGCCACGGCAACTGGCACATTGTTCTCCAGAAATCGAAAGGTGGCCGCTGCTTGCAAGGCACCCTTGCTGGCGACAGTCGGCGCGCAAAATGGTGGAAGGGGCGGATGGCTTTCATGCCTCGAGAGCTCCTCATTGCCCTTGTCTCACGGGCGGGCAAATGGCGCTTGTGTTGCAACCCGAGAGGTGCTTTTCAAGGTTTCAGGACACAACGGGGCAACACAAAGGCTGGCGGCCCCTCCCGGCGTGGATCTAACCGCATGCATATTGTCTCCCGTGTAGAGTGCAAACGGCAAGCCGTTGCTTTAGTTGAAGGACCGTGTGAGCTGGCTACCCCTCGCATTTGAAATATCTTTGCTTGTCTATTCCTGCATGTACTTACTGCCTCCAATGTCGTGAAACCATTTACACTCTACGCATATGCAGAAATGTTCCGAACAGAAGCTTGGGATTTCACGACATCAACTTAATCACGTTTGGTGCCTTATCTTTAAATGATTGCCGATAAGCCAGCACGACCAAAGCACGGAGCGACGCTGTGCGAAGGAAAAGTGCAAGGCTGTGCCGGTGATGTGCTGGACGCGTGTGCACAAAGTGCAATATATTGAGGCCAACTCAGCCGAACTGCTGCGTTCACCAACGTACTTTAGTGTGGAATTCTAATTCGCAGCAGCAACCTTCCAACGAGGCCAGTGGTCTACCAGCGTATAAAACTGCTGCAAAAGCATACCATGGCACTGGGAACAATATGGCCGTAGCTCTCTCTACAATACGCGTAGGCAGAACCATGGGAAAAACCCAAACGTCGGGTCTCAGCCCAGACGAGAGCCCAGAACCTGAATATCACGCATCCCCCTATAATATAATCAGCACAATATGCAGGGTCCATGAAGTATGCACAGTTGTTTAATACGAATGCTTAGGATCGCCGGCGGCCGAATCTCCCCAATGACAAGGCGGCAGCGTCTCATGGTGCCAATTCCATGCCGTCGCCTCGTCACGCGGACCCGTGTGGTAACGTTACCAGCAGAATTAACAGTTAACAGTTAACATGTTAACAGCAGAATTAAAAAGCTTCTCCTTTCCAGAGGGTCGCAGTATTTCGGCACGGCAGAGGGGATGAACACCATTATCACACTGCGCCCCAGGGCAGCGAGGAAGAAGAATGAATGGACATTCAAATGTGTTTGCATGCGCGGCAGAATGAGCCCACACTAGGAAAACACAGGCCAGATATACGGTTTTGAAAATCGCGTACCGTGTAACACGATTAAAAATCGTGTGAAAATCCAGGTAGATCGTGTATTTATTAAGTACTTACCGTGCAAAATGAGACCAAACCGCGTAGCAACCATTGAGTGAGTGTACATGATTTTTGTACTTTCGACGCCGTTTAACACGGTTGTACACGGTTGGAAACCTTGTATTTTGTCCGATTTTTTACTTGTGCCACATGCAACATTGTTCGCCAGGCGCCTCTCCTGGCGTGTCGTTGCGGCTGTGAATCGTGTGCCGCGGCTGTATCCTGACTCAGCACGCAATGAAAAGGAAGTGTTTCCTCAACTTTTTCTCCGTGTTGCGAGAACAGAATTCTCTGTTCCTCTAATTCTAATTATTACTCTAATTCTAATAAGATTCTCTGTTCCTGGAGCGTCCCAGTTCCTGGGCAAATTTTGCCCCTGATCCGATTTCAGTTTCTTTTGCACGTGAACATGGCACACGTCAAGTTGGCTCCATGGGATCTACTTCATTCTCATGAGTATTTTGGAACAGAGGATAATGTAACACAGGTCTTGCCCTAAGAGTTGGTAATAATTTATGGTCAATTTGAAGACTTGCTAGTGCAATACTGATCGCCTGGATAAAAAAAATCGAGGAGCAAATTGGACAGCATTGATCCCCTTGGTCGTGATGGCATATTAGGGGCTCCTATGCTTGGAACTTGCAGACACTAGGTAAGCCGGTTTGATCATATCGACTTTGTGAAATTTCGCATTCTGATGCACAGCAACACAATGGTTGGATTGTGTCAATATCTTGGGCTCGCATGGAAAGTACCACGGACAGTGCTTTGCTCGGGCGAATTAGGAGCTGATGGCCACCCCACGCCTGGATATGCAAAATTCCGTGATGAAGAGGGCTGTCTTGAACGCGCGCCTCCTCATTAAGTCAAGGGGGCAGGAGCTCCACCAAGAGGGTTCGGGTGCGCTGGGGTCTCCTGATGTGCGCCAGCATGGGGAGTCACGTCGATCAAGCATGCATACATGAAGTTGCAGAGAGGCAACTGGCGGGCTGAGGCCCACTTCGCCGAAACACAGGCCCCTCCTCTACGGCAGGGACAATACTATATCCAGTCCCCTAAGTTGCTGGTGCCCATCAACCATAGTAGATAAGAATTCCCCGCATGTTCGATGCATGTCATTGAGGGGGCGAGGCGCGTGGGGTGAGGGCTGTGGGCGCGGAGCGAGGATCCACGGCAGGCAGGAGTGCGAGGCGGTGCCCAGTCGAGACTCTCGGCGCTGGGGACGTGTACGGCGGCTGGCGCGGTGAATCACTGAATCATGTCTCGAGATTGGATGTTCTGCCCCATATCGGGCCAGCTCCTGGAGATGGACCCGACACGGGGGGCGGTGTGCGAGCTCTCCGGATACAAGAAGGACTTGGATGGTGCGCATCGAGAACCGCGGCGAGGGCCTTCTGGCATTGTCGTTGCCTTGGGTGTCACGGGTTTTCATTTTCATGCGCCAAGTTTCTTCGATTCAGCAACGCGTCGCTAGCCGTGAGAAATTTGCGACGCAATTCTGAGGCAGCGAAAAGCATCCTGATCTCCGTGGAGGAGAAATGTTGGACAAAATGAAAGAAGCAGATTGTGCTAATCCTGTGTCATGAGGTCCCCAGTGATCCCTTGAGGTGGCTGTTCACGTGTGGTGGGCTGTACGGCAAACACGCCACTGTTTATTTCGGAGGCAATCACCACCCAGTTGCCAAATTTCAATTCGTTGCGTCCCCACCAGGAGCCAGCACTTGTTGGTGCAATTGTTCTTTTGCACAACTTGGGTTGGGCATCCGAGTGGATGTCTTTTGCAATTGGAACATATAGTTGGTTGAATGGTTGGCACTGCTCTTGTGTCAGGCGTTGTAACTTTCAAGCCAGCAGTACTGTAGGCTGCTTGATTGTGAGTAGGAGTAAAGGCACACACAATCTTGTTGTCAAGCAAATGCACAACAGTGACTGACGAGCCCAGATGGTGTGCAGTAATGTAGCAATGGTTTCAAATTGTATTGTGGCTGCTTTGTTCATCAAGCCTTGGAAAACAGAACAAAAGATTGTACGTGCAATAGCACAAGCAAGCATGTTTCTGACTAAAAACGCTGCTGACATTTTGGGAAAGCTCAATTACTCGCTCAAAACAGCTCAACACAGGATCAATGCAGACTGTAGAATGTTCTTGGTGTTGTGAACTATGTTGCAAAGTATGTGAAAGTCTAATATTGTAGGTTGTGTCTTGTTCCCAGCGGTGGCAGTGGTACAGGCATATAAGCGGTGTGGTGTACGTTCAAGTCGTGGTTTCTGATATTGTAAATGTTGAATGATCTTGCCAGAGCTGAAGAACCTGAAGGTCGTCAGCATCACAGATATGGAGGTGGGCCAGCAACACAAGGCAACATTTTGGTGTGGGCCAGACTCTTCTTTGTGTGTGTGCCATTGTCTCTCTGGGGATGGATAATTGGCAAACAACTTCAAAACATCACAGCATTTCCCTAGCAGCCAGTGGCTTTGTGGAGGACCAGAGTGCCAAAACTTGATCCCAAACTTCCGATGTGATGGAAATTTTTCCTCTGCACAATTGGACAGAGCTCTTGCACCCCAGAACATCCATGGGCATGGCTGCATCGATATTGTTTGTCCTCAGAACGTGCTGTGACTCAGAAATATACAATGTCCACTTGGGTATGGCCTGAACAATGGCCTGCTGGGATGCGTGCCATCTGGGTGTACAGTGTTGAATTCGCTGGTTGGAAGAGAACTGCAGTGGTTGCTCCTCCTGGGTGGTGTCTGCCAAAGATAGAGGTACCCAAGAAGTGCATATATCAATTATGGCAGCCAATTGCCTTGGACCTATTAAGCGTTGGGGTTCAGGGTGTGGGTTGCACTGTGTGCAGATTGCTTGCCAATCACATTTGCAGCCAACAAGTGGTTCTAGTCAGTCAACCAGTGTATTCTGCTGTTGCCAGTTCTGTCAGTGCCTTGACATCCTGATAAACAACCCGTGCACCTGCACTTTGATGGTGGGCACTTTTGCAACCCAAGTCCCCAAGAACTGTATTCTGTGATCCTTGAAGGCTCCTCCCCAGAACCTGCAATTATTCAACCGAATAATGCGAATACTGTGCCGATGAGTATTGGAGTTGATGCAGAGATCTTCATGGATAGGTCTTCAAATTTCCTATACTTGTTTCTGCTTTGACTTCGATTGTCAGAAATGCCCCTGCATTCCACCTGCCCATCCAAATATTGGCAAATATTTTTTGCCTATCTCAAATTCCTATTGCTATAAGCACCTGTTCCGCATGCAGATGTTGACTCGTGTGGATTCTAGTCGTATTGACTTCATTGCCCAAGGAACCAACGATATCTGGGGCCAGACGATCCTATTACATCCCATCACAAATTCAATTGCATGGAGAGCACCCTTCTGGCATACAGGCTTTGTTCAGAGTGCGTTCCTGCAGATTTATTGGTTGCTCAACCCTATTTGTTGTCAGCCTGACAAAACGAACATTGCATAAAGCCTGCTGCGCATGTGGGTAGATGTGCACGTGAAGGAATGCACATGTTGTGGCATGTACATCTTGAAGTGGACGACATAGGAAAATTGAGTAGCGCCATCAGCACCATTTGGGAGATGCAAATATGGCGCATGGATATTGAATCAGAAGATCCTTCATGTCACCACAAGTTTGGGCGTCATCAGAATAGGACACAAGGGCTGCGTCCATGGATTGAATCTACTGCTCCAGCAGCTAGCTTGTTTTCTGGTTCTGGTTGCAGGGTTACAGACGGCGCTACAAACTGGAACCGCTCGTGAAAACAGGTGGTCTCAGAGAGGAGGATAAGCCGCGAGAGCGAGCAACGGTGTGAATGTGACAGTAGTGGAAATGTGGGAATCTGCGCAGCTAATGGGCAGCAGTTCATACTTCTTGCAAAATTACTTCCTGCATTAAGCAAGTGTATCGCTCTGAGGCCATCACGTTACCCCTGGCATTCAAGCCACGTGATTGCAAAGAGATTCATTCAACAAAGAAAGCAAAACTGTTATGCAATGATGCCCGCCAATAGTTTTGCGGGACTCTTTTCATGTTACGGAGCACAGTGGGAAGGTCTCTGAATGCAACGAGAAATCATGCGACAAGAAGCAGCAGATATGGGAATGTTGTGGTGAGACTTCCTTTGCTGCTTTCTTTGTTTGAGGTGGATGAGCCATGCCCGGCTTGTGGGCACATCGGGTTGGAATACTACACCATGCAGTTGCGTTCTGCAGATGAAGGGCAGACTGTCTTCTACGAGTGTCCCGATTGCAAGTGAGTCATTGGTCGTCTTGCACAGTGCTGTGAATTCTCGCATTGCATTGTGGTGAGGCCCTGCCATTTGCACCTCCAGACAGATGCGCGTCCGGAACGCGTTGTCCACGAATTCCGTCTCCAAAACTGTGCCCAAGCTTAGAACAAAGCCTTTGGAGTGGCCAGAACAGAACCGTTGTAACCGTTGAATGGTGGATCGGAGCAAGACTGTTGCGCAATTCACGTTGTGAATCAGCTAGTGAACTATTTGATGATTGTTTTGCGATCTTGTGTTGCACAGGTATCGCTTCTCACAAAACAACTGAAGGCCTCTTCTTCTGCCTGTTTGCTTCTGTTGCGCACACTACTGCTTTTCTACTTTGGGGTGTCATGCGTGTAAATAATCCTAAACAAGATTGCTCCGTTCCCGCATGGCTCGCGGTCTGTGGGAAATCTCTCAACTTTTGTTTGTTTGTAATAAGTGTACAGCTGCGGACCAGCTGCACATCGCTAAGACTGTTGGGAACCGTCCCTAGAGCTGGGTGGTTGGTGTCGCACAGTGCACACGCGTACGAGGCTTGGGACTGATCCGTTGCACCTGAAACTTGGGATACAGCCTCTAGAGCCCCCTCAGAGCCCGCCCGACACTATGCAGAGCAAAAAAAAAGAAAAAAAAGGAAACGGTCCAGGACAAAAATGCGGAGCAAAAACGTAACATTCGGGATTGACCGATGCGGAAGAATTGAATATACTACGGTACTCTTATTACAAAAAAATTGAGCGAGCGTCTAAAGACAGAAATCTACTTTCTACCCTTTCTATTCTTCTTTCCTTTCCTGCCCTTGGTGGGCTTCTCGTCTATCCTATCCAAACGGGTCTTGATCGATCCCTTGCTTACCCTTCCTTTCCAAGCGGCTGCCGACAGCTCGTCTATTCTGTCCAGTCGCTTTGCGATCGATTCAGACATTTTGACTATGTCAGCGCAACTTCTGTTTAACTTGTCCCTCGCCCCTCGCCAGGTTCTCCCACGTCGAATCTCTGGGTCGAGAAATTTCCCATCTATCGCATATATCATGGCAAGGCAAAAAAGGGTGGGACCCAGAAATCCGACCAGCCAATTCAAATGATCCGGTATCAAGGCCTGGCTACCATCCAAGAAAAGTTCAATGTCTTGCTCCAGTCCAGTGCCCAAGAACATCCGCACGGTCCTATATTCTGGCACAGCTGGACCCGGCGTTCCATCTGCCGGCCGCATGTCCATCTTGAATCTATTCTCACCAACTGGTCCCTCAGCAGAAGGAGTTGGCGCTTCTTCCAAAGAGCTGTCCATTCGGGAGGAGTGCATGAGCTGCGGGTACTGATGGTCATCAGCGGCACTGTTCTGTTGGTTGTGGTTGCGGCTAATGGCAATGTAGCGAAGATCAAGCGAATCGCCGCCCACTGCCCAGTCGCACGTTTCCTCTGCGCCCAGCCGCTCGCCACATGCCAAAACAATCGCATCATTGGCTGGGGAGGGAAGGAAGCCTTGGCCTATGGAGGTGTTTCGCCAGTCCCAGCTGGCAAGCCATCCGTGGCGAAGTCCGCATCTGGCGTATCCGAAACAATCTCTGCGGTCCTGAATTGCCGACACAATTGACAAGGGTTAGATCAATGCAGGTCGTGTTTGCTTGAGTATCCGAGAACAGGGGCATGTGCAGTGGGTAAGGGAAGGCACTATGTCGAAAGTGGTAACACATGCATCGCGGAGTATATTGGATTTAAGCAGTTGCGCTGGTGGGCAAGGGCGAGATTCGGTGGACACAGTGATAGGGTTTGCCTTTCCAACCACATGTGCGCATGCAGCGCGACGCAGACATGCTGGTTGATGCCATGGGGATGATCATGGTGCATTGAGGTACTGTTGCTCCTCACGATCACTGATCATGAGTCATCGATGCAGGGGCGCAGGTCGTGCTAGATGTTCACTGCAGGCGTTTTCTTTACGTTTTTGCTGCACCATTATGATGTTTACATGATTGTACATACGAGTACGTTTTATACGCGTGAAATGAGGCTTGTGGACCTATAGCTGGGGCGATATTCAACCACTGATTGATCAGGCACCCCAGGCCGAGTACATACGCGCATTTTATGTCAACGCTACGTCCAATTGGAGACCGCCTCTGACGAAATCTAGAATACTGTACGCGCAAAAAGCGCCCAATGAACAGTCACGTGATCAATTCATCTTGTTTGGCCTCATGACCAAAATTGATTTTGCCAAGCGCCAGTATTTACAGAATGTATCAAAATCCCAAATATGTCACAGAATCTTCGTCAACTAGTGCAAATTTTATTTCCACTGCACGTTTCATGAAAGCATGAAATGCCGAAAGTTCAGGGCGCTATCGAAAGGCGTTATACGTGTCACCACACTGTACCTCAATGCCAATGGCCATGTTCTTGATGCCCATCAGCTCCAAATCCATGTAGTGGTCGTCAACGGCGATAGCTACAACAGAGCGAAACGTTGCGTAATTAGTCAGTACTTACATCTACTGTGGAGCAGTTGATACAACACTGGGAATAACCACCGAATGAGGTCCAAAATAAAATCATTGAATTTTATCTGCAGCCAAAAATACAAAAGACTTTTTCTGCATAAAATTTTGATGATTTCGATAGGCAAACGAAGCTGTGGTTAAACTCATGAAACATCGCATGCATCTCGTCGGAAGATCATCAGATAGTATCCATCACGGCGCTGAGTAGCAGCCATCGATTGTAGCGCTTTTGTCGGCATTATCGATATAATGGCTATTAGCCATTACATTTATTTAAGTTATGTTGCATCTATATGTAAAATATGTATAGGTAATAAGCATGCCTATGTTTAATAGTTTCCAATGTGCCATCACGAAGGTTTTCTGGGATGCAGGAACTACTTGATTCAGCAACTGTGCCTGATGGATTTGTTCAATCTGAAACCAATAAATCCGTATTTCGCTCTATAACGGCGATTTTGTCATGCCTATGACAATAGTACAGTAATGGTCGCGGTAACATGGCTGCAGCGTATATGCTCACCGACGCCGATGATCAAAATCACAGGCGCCAATACTGGCGTCCGCAGCAGGCACGTCAATCTGCCTGCCACAGTCTTCATGTGTGCAAGTCCGCCAGACGGCGAAGACTGCTGCGGAGCGGTCCTGCCCAGCAACGAGAAAGGGGATGAGTGAATGGCGGCTTCCCAAACGCACACCCGCACTCTCCCAGGGCCTTGCAAGGCAGCACGGCCAGCAGCGGCTGCCGGAGAGGCTGGGTCAGTTCCTAGTCCGCCTGTGCAGGCAATTGTGCTTTGCCCGCTAGCGTCTGAGGCTCCGTCCCCTCGTCCATCACGTGCTTGGCAAGCCTAGCGGAAGGCACATCGTCGGCACCCACCGACACCACTTTTGTATGAGGGCTGAATAACGCCTGACCCGACCATTCGCCTGTTACCTCAGAGTCTCCTCGCGTCTGTATGGCGTCCGCACTTTGGAGAGAGCGTCCCCAACGGCGTGGGAAGGCTCTTTCAGTCGACCTGTTGGTCGTCGGCTTGTAGACCCTGCCTGTCGAAAGGGAGGTGTCGGGCCAGGATGCCGTCGAGGCGGTGTTTGTAGCCACGATGGAAGGCTGCGTTGACCGTGTCAGTAGCACAGGAATGAAGCGGTCAAACATGCAAGGGCGCTCTGCCTTGTACAATGGCCTTTGGCTTTTGTGGAATTCTTGATTGTCGTATAGATGGTGGGCACACTGCGCGATCCCCAGCTGCGTGGCCTTTGTGCTTATAAGATCAATTGAGTGTTGGTCGCATGCATGTAAAATTCAATTTTGCCCTTGCTGAGCAAGGCATGGACGCTCTGCATTAGACACCACGAATTGATTGATGCATCGTTCAGGGTAATACGAGGAGCAAATCAGCCTTCCGCACGCGTTACCTTACAGCCTTTTCCACTTTGTCGCTTAGCCTATCGATAATGGAAAAAAGAGGATGCCCCAATTGGTGATAAGAAGCAAACAAATACCACCGTATAGTGTGGTATGTTTCAATCTGGCTAGATTGAAACACGGACTTTCACGGTTTCGACATGCTAATATCGGATAACCCTCCAAGGCAGCTCTGTTGTTGGAGCCAAATGTGTTCGGATTTTGGCGGGAACAACAGGTGCATTTCCTTGATAATCATTACTGCAACATAATTTGACAATCTATGCCGTCAATTTTCACCACATGCCAAGCCACCGTATGGCCCATGAAGCCGGGGCAGTGTTGTGCATTCTGTCGGCATCCCTGTGAAGCTAGACGTGCTCCGACAATGGAGGGACAACAGCCGATGAAGTGCCTTAGGAGAATTCCTTTTCCATTCCTGTTATCTGGGAAAGTTGCTTTTCATCATGTTTTTGGGGGTATTGGTGGATGGAAATTTCGAAAATGCACAGATCGCGTTCGTAGTCTTTGGAACAGGACTGAGACCAAGAACTTCCCTTGCTCTCTTTCTGATGCCCAGGCGAGTTCCCCTTATTTTTACCCCCCCTACGCCGTGCAAACAACTGGAATTCTCGAACAGGAAGTGACAACAGCGAAGTCCCGGCAACGGTCGCAGAAGGGTGGTATGTGTATATGCACGGTTCGCGCCACCAGCGATTCTATTCAACTTAACATGGTAGGAACATGGATGCAACGTGAGCAAGGTGGTGCAAAGGGCGGCGATGATCCCCATTTATTGGCGACCCGAACAGTGGGCGATTCTTTTGACAAGGAAGCCACAGCGGGCTGTGGTTGACTTTGTCATTATAGTGGGGGTACTGCCATTGCGCCGAGTGCATAGATTTGTCCCTGCCATAGCGGCGCAGCACCCCAAAGTTTTGCCCCATGCGGCGGTCGAGGGCAACTTGGAGAGGCAATCGCGTGTTCCGCCCGACACCTTCCCAAGCTTACGGTCTTTCTGAGTGCATCTCCTCATGCGTGCCCATGGGCATGTCGAATGTTGCATGTGCCCTCTTGAGCATCGTTTGTAGCCCGGCGGAAGCTGCAATCAAGCTGTCCAACATGGCAACGAGGTGCTAATGGCGCTGTGTTCCGGAAGAAAAAACGACTCACTAGTGGCTGCACTGGCCTGAAAACTGTGGGTGTTCAATC